>RJWJ010021736.1:0-27559 GCA_004363605.1 Indri indri | reverse complement strand
TCACCACAGAGCATGAGTCCCAGGCCACCAACTTAAGGCATAGTTCTTGGGGGCAAAGGTACAGTCATTTCAAAGCCACAAAATAGATAATGAGCCAAGGAGAAAGTGAAAGAAAAAATATCCACCCATTTAACATGAGCCTAATAATATAAATTCCAAATAAAGTGAAAGATAGGGAAAAAACCAACAAAGTCAACAACAGAACATGAATTCACTACAGACAGAAATACAAAAACATTCGAGAGCAGCCTGAGCAAGAGGGAGACCCAGTCTCTACTAAAAATATAAAAAATTAGCTGTGTGTGGTGGTGCACACCTGTAGTCCCAGCTACTTGGGAGGCTGAGGCAGGAGGATTGCTGGAGCCCAGGAGTTTGAGGTTGCAGTGAGCTGTGATGATGCCACTGCACTCTAGCCTAGGTGACGGAGAGAGAGACTCTATCTCTAGAAAATAAACAAATAACAGTCTGAAATAGACTTCAAAATAACTATGTTTGGGGCCTTCAAAGAGGTAAATGAAGTAATAATGTCCACAAATAAGAATAAAGTTATGAAATAAAATAGAAATATAGAAAGAACAAGTGGACATTTTAAAAAATTAAAATTATTAAGCTGAAAAATAGAGTTATTGATCTAATACACACATAATAGGATAATAACTTCAGTGGACATAATTAAAGAGGGAATTAATGAATTGGAAGAAAATACTAAAAGGTTTTCTCCAAAAGAGCTGTTAAAAGATGAGTAATGAGAATTTCCAATGTCCATTAAATAGGAATTCTGGAAAGAGAAAATAGAGGTAAAGATGGAAGGGCAATATTGAAAAAAAAATAGCTGAGAATTTTACAGCATTGAAGAAAGACATGAGTCCTTGGATTGTAAGTATGCACCAATACTGCCCAAAATAAAGTCAGTGAAACTGGAGAGCACAAAAAATAAAGAAAAATATTTTAAGAAGATAAATGTCAAAAGTGGACCTTTGGAAGTTCCAGCCAGAGCAACTATACAAGAGAAAGAAATAAAGGGCACCCAAATTGGAAAGGAGGAAGTCAAATTGTCCCTGTTTGTAGACAATATGATCTTTTATGTAGAAAGTCCTAAAAGCTCCATCAAAAACCTCTCAGAACTGATAAAGAAATTCAGTAAATTTGCAAGATACAAGATCAACATAGAAAAATCAGTAGTGTTTCTATACATCATCAGCAAGTTGGCTGAAAAAGAAATCAAGAAAACAATCCCATTTATAATAGCTATTAAAAAATAAAATAAAATACCTAGGAATAAATTCAACCAAGGAAATAAAAGATCTCTACAATGAAAACCATAATACACTGATGAACAAAATTTAACAGGACACACAAAAATGGAAAGACATCTCATGTTCATGAATTAGAAGAATATTGTGTGAATGACCACACTACCAAAGCCATCTACAGATTCAATGCAATCCCTATCAAAATACCAATGACATGCCTCACAGAAATAGAAAAAACAATCCTAAAATTCATACAGAACTACAAAAGACTCCAAATAGCCAAAGCAATCCCAAGCAAAAAGAACAAAACGGGAGGCATCACACTACCTGACTTAAAATATATTACAAAGGTATAGTAACCAAAACAGCAGGATGCTGGCATAAAAACAGACAATAGACCAATGGAACAGAATGGAGAACACAGAAATAAATCCATGCATTTACAGCCAACTGATTTTCGAACATTCGTTGGGGAAATGACAGTCTGCTCAATGAATGGTGCTGGGAAAACTGGTTATCCATATGGAGAATAATGAAACTAAACCTTTCTCTCCCGCCATGTACAAAAAATCAACTCAGAATGGATTAAAGACTTAAATGTAAGACCCAACATTATGAAACTACTAGAAGAAAGCACAGGGGAAATGCTTCAGGACACTGGTCTGGGCAAAGATTGTATGAATAAGACCTCGAAAGCACATGCGACAAAAGCAAAAATAGACACATTGGATTACATCAGACTAAAAATCTTCTGCACAGCAAAGGAAATGTCAAAAGAGTGAAGAGACAGCCTGAAGAATGGGAGAAAATATTTGCAAACTATTTATTCAACAAGGAATTAATATCTAGAATACACGAGGAACTCGATAGCAAAAAAACAAATAATATGATTTAAAAATGGGTAAAGAAGCTGAATAGACATTTCTAAAAAGAAGACATACAAACAGCCAACAGGTATGCGAAAAAAATGCTCGATATCCGAATCACCAGGGAAATGCAAATCAAAACCGCGATGACTCCAGTTAGAACAGCTTTTATCAAAAAGACAAAAAAATAACATCATGGCAAGGGGATGGAGAAAGAGGAACTCTTATATACTGCTGGTGGGAATGTAAGTTAGTACAGCCATCGTGGGAAACAGTATGGAGGAACCACTATTGATGTATGATCCAGCAATCCCAAAGGAGAGAAAATCAGTATTTATTCAAAGGAAAGGAAATCAGTATGTTGAAGAGATCTATGCAGCCCCACGTTTACTGCAGCACTATATACAATAGCTAAGCTATGGAATCCACCTAAGTGTCCAGTAGCAGATGAGTGGATAAAGAAAATGTGGTGTGTGTGTGTATACACACAATGAAATACTATTCAGCCATAAAAAAGAATAAAATCCTGCCATTCACAGCAACATAGATGAGCTTGGAGCACAGTATGTTAAGTGAAATAAGCCAGTCAGGGAAAGATTAAAACTGCATGTCCTCACTCATATGTGGAAGCTAAAAAATTATACTAAAGAGTAGAATAATAGTCACCAGAGGCTGGGAAGTGTACGTCAGAGGGAGCACGGGGAGAGGTTGGTTAATAGAGATGAAATTACAGCTAGGTAGGAGGAATAAGTCCTAGTGTTCAAGAGCACTGTAGGGTGATTGCAATTAACAACTTATTGTATATTTTCAAATAGCTACAAGAGCAGATTTTGAATGTTCCTGACACAAAGAAGTGATAAATGTTTGAGGTGATCGATACAGTAATTATGATTTGCTCATTGCACATTGTATACAGGTATCAAAATATCACATCATACCCCACAAATATGTACAATTATGTGTCGATTAAAAATAATTATAAAAGCAAAAAATAAAAATAAAAATCAAAGAAAGAGAAAACTGATTATCAATAATTGTCCCTCGCATTCCAAATCCTTACGCTGAAGTTTACCAACATAGACTGAAAAAAATCAAAGTGAGGCTTGTCTTAATGCATTCGGGCTGCTATAATAAAATACTATAGGGTAGCTTAGAAACAACAGAAATGACACCTCACAGTTCTGGAGGCTGGGACATCTGGTGAGGGACTGCCTTCTGGTTCATAGATGGCGCCTTCTTGCTGTGTCCTACATGGTGGAAAGGGCACGCTAGCTCCCTGGGGTCTCTAATCTCCCTCATGAGGGCTCTGCCCTCGTGACTTAATCACCTGCCGAAGCCCCACCTCCTAACACCATCAATGTGTGGGTTATGATCTCAACATATGAATTGGGGCAGGGGGACACAGTCAGGCCATGGCAAGGCTGATAGCCTGTGCTTCAGAGTGCTTTAATATGGACAGACACAGGAAAAGGTGGCTGTTTTTAGTGTAACATTTAAACAATGCCTATTTTGTGAATTACAAGAAAATTGCAACTGCAGGAAATAAAATGGAAGTAGAGGAAATAGCCTCTATCCTTAAAGTGTTTACAGTGGAGAAAGACATTCATCCCATGAACAGCTGGAGACACAAACACATTCTGTAACGTGGAACTGACCGACTGTATTTATAATGTGCATGCTTACTTCTCCAAAACACTTAAATATTTGTTTCTCAGGACAATTCTGTCAGGTAAGAAGAGTGGATAACGTCCTCATTTTTTGAGTGGGGAAAGTGGATGGCTGGTCTATGTTTTTCAGCAAGTTAATGAAGAGTCATGGTTACAACTAGTTATTCTGACTCTTGGATACACCGAGGCAAAACATCACCCAGGGAACCCCCAGAGGATGCATCTTTCAGTAGCTCCTCTTTTATTTCATGACAAGGGCTCCCCAGAACTCATTTTAAAAACAATATGGATTTTTGCTTCTGGTTATGTTGAAGTCGTTTGCAGCAGATCACTCTAGCCCAAAATAACTAGAACAGCTAGATAAAATAAAACAAAACAATTAGTTTCAAGGCATCAGAAAGCTGCCAAAACAACCAGAATAGGGAAAGAGGAGAAAATATTCTAAGGGGGGGGGGGAAACTTCAGAAATTTCAACCAACAGTTTGCATTCATTTTTGGTTTTATTTTTGTTTTTCCTGGGGACATTGCTGATTCTGGGCATGTGGACAGAGGCTGAGAATGAATCTGGAATACGAGGGCTGTCCAGAAAGTATCAAGCCATTGTTAATATAATGAGAACATATTACATGGCTGGATACTGTCTGGACAGCCCTTGTATATAATATCTCCCACGGGGAGGGCTGCTGCTATAGAAAAACCATCAGAGACTTTTGCAGTGAGGAGAGGGAATGGTGGGCTGGCCAAGACTGAGGGTGCAGAACCCTGAGATGGACACAGGGCCAATACACAGAGCTCAGTGCATTTGCTAAAAATCTAAAGCTGTCACCCAGAATGCTAAGCAGCTAAGCAGAAGGCCTACAAAGAGCAGAGAAAAGTTCACAGCAGTCTTGCTGTGCTGAAATGTAAGGATCAGAGTTCAGGACCTAGCCAGGAGTGAAGTAAACCAGAGACACACTTTGCCAAACCAAAATTGCAACCGGCCTCGAGTCAGTTCACTCCCTGATCAGATGAGCCTGGTCAGCTTCCATTCTGTCTGTCTGTCTGTCTAGCAGAGAAAAGATGAACTCTTTCTGGATGGAGTTAACATTATATGAAGCCTCTACACTGTATGTGTACACACATGTGTATGTGTGTACATATATGTAGTCTAGTATTCTGTAAAAAAATAATTACTGGGTATGCCAAGAAACAGGATCAAATGACCAAAAATAAGAGAAAAAATTAGATAACAGAAACATACCTACAGGTGATACAGATATTGGTGTTAGTACACAAGGAACTTAATTACGATTATGATGCTAAAAATTAGAGAAAATAGAAGATGAAAGATTTCACCAAAGAGTTGAAATCTATTAAAAAAGAACTTTTTAAAAAGTAGACCTTTAAAACTTTTAGAAAAAGCATAAGTGAATGTCTTTCTGGCCTTGCGGTAAGGAAGGAATTCTTAAATAATACACTGCAAGCACTCACCTAAAAAAGAAAAGATTAATAGATTCAACCACATTAAGATTTTTTAAAACTTTTGCTCAAAAAAGACACCTTAAAAAATGAAAAATCAAACTACAAACTGGTAGAAGATACTCATATAACCAACACGACATTCTGAGAATACATTTTAAAATTTTCTGTAAGTCAATAAGAAATAAACAATCCAATTAGAAAAAAGACGATTTTTCTGAATTCCCCAGAAAGAGAAATACATATGGTTAATTAAAAAAATGAAGAAAAGGACATTTTTTGGAACGTGAGTAAATTATTTTTCAAGTTTATCTGGAAAAATAGACAAGCAGAGCCAATAAATCTTCTAAAAAGAAGAAGAGTGGAATTACATTGGTAAGTATTTATACACATCCCAGATCTACAATAAAGTGTCCTCTCATACAGATAATTGAAACAAAGTAGAAAGTCTAGAGGAAACAATGGCACACTCGAGAATTCAATATATGATAAAGGCAGTGTTTTAAATTGTTCAAAGAAAGGAATTATTCAATAATGGCACCAGGAGGGTTATCTAATTATTTGGGGGGGGGGGGGAGTCATAATCCTATCTTATAACATCGTCAGTATAAACTATAGATTGATTGAAAGGTTAAAATATTTAAAATACAAGAACATGAAAAAGCATATTATTCTTATGTATACATAAAGGCAGAATTTATAAAGAAAAAGAATGATATATCTGACATCATTAAATGAAAGGGTTCTATATGTGACAATTCAACATGAATGACGTTCACAGGCATATGAAAACTGGGAAAATATACCGTGGCAAAAGATTAATATCTTTAATATATAAATAGCTCTTACAAACATCAATACAAAGAAGGACGAAAGATACAAACTGCCAAGTGGCAAAAGAAGAAATATACAGGGCTTAAAAGATCAAAGAAAATCTAACAAAGTACTCAGATAAATGTAAACTAAACGACCATGAGCCATAATTTTTTACCTGTAAAACTTGTGAAGGGGACGTGGGGAAACAGAAAATTTCACGTAATATTGATGGGAGCATAATTTGCTCAAAACCAATATAAAACAAAATAAAAATCTTTCTGCAGCTAGAAAAACCCTAAGATTGTGCATGCTCTTTGACTCAGCAAGCCCACAACTGGAATTTACCAAAATATACTGAGCTAGGTGCTATAGCTTTGAGTCCAGGATGTCTTTCACAGAGTCATATGTGATTATGAAATGTTCAAAATAAGCTAACTGGCCAAAAATAATGAATTGAATACACGACAGGTAGAGATGATGGAGCATATGACAACCATCAAAAGTTACATTCTATTAAGAATGCTTAATTACGTAGAAAATATTCTATATATATTAAGAGAAAGCAAGCTAGAAGATGCTATTATCTCATACTGAGGGGAAAAAAAAAAAACCCTAAACGAATATATATTATACCAACATACTAACAGATTTGTATTATAGAGGGAATCTTATAGATGATTTTAATTTCATCTTTATGCTCCTGTGCAAATTTTCTACAATGAACTCATTTATTTTGTAATCAGAAATATATAATAAATGTTTGTTTTTATAAATTACATTGAAGCAATGGAAATATACATTTATTTTCTGCTTCCACCAATGTATTCACATTTAAATATATTCAAGGAAATGTAGTATCAGGAAGCATTAATAATTTATACATAGTAAGCCTGGAGGAATATAAGCATTTCACTTGGCTTCTGTTTTCACTGTGTCTAGTCTACTAATTGGCACAAGAGTTCTACCTGGGACCAACAGCCACTCCAAGCCATAGATCAATTAGCCCAAACTTTGAGAGTCATTCAGACAAGCTGAATTCCTTGGCCTCTTATTTTCTCATGAACACACGCTTAATTCAGTGTTGGCACATTCAATACAGTTATTAAGAACTTGCTGAAGGGTATGTATGTAAAAGCGACTGAGGAACAATTATTCTCAACTACTTCACCCGTTCATTCCTTCGCGCCTTCAGTTACTCATTCATCTCTGTTGGAGCCTTTGATTTTATAATTATTTATTATGCACTTATTATATGCCACATGAGGGGCTAGTTACTTGGAGGGGTTGAAAATAAAAATGAAACACATTCTCTACCCTCTAAAAGCTTCAGGTCTTTTAGGTGTAATAAAAACATATACATGAATAGCTACACACAGGTGGGGAGGAATGTTATATGATCAGTACATGACAAGGCTGATGTGTCCTCAGAGGTGGGAGTAAGTTTCTGTCTGGAGTAATTGGAAAAAACTATTCTAATTGCATAAATGCTATTTGAGTTGAGTCTCAAAGCACAGGCAAGAATTTGACAGGCAGGGTGGAGAAGGCGTGTGTTCCAGGTGGAAGGTGTGGTCCAGGAGGTGGCTCCGAGGCATACCCAGGAGACAGAGAGTAGATTTTTGGTACATGGGAAGGATCTGAGATTATTTGGGAAAGTTAGGAAGTGAATTGTGGAGAATTTTAAATTTAAAGATAGGAAGTCTGACATGGACTTAGTCAACAGTGAGAAATCATTGAAGGCTTTTGAACAAGGAAGACATGCCATGATCGAACTGTGCTTTAGGAGGTTTACTGTGGTGTCAGTATACACTTGGGATCTCAAACTCAATATGCTCAAAATTGCACTTAATTCTTCTCTTATTTTGCTTCTCCTCTCCCACATCCTCTTCTTTCTCCACTCTCTATCTCAGTTAACCACCGTCATCTCTGCAATAACCAAATAATAAATAAGGGTCATCCTTCATATTTACTACCTTCCCATCCCTAATATCCAATAAATCCCTGAATTCCACGCCAACTATTAGTCAGACACCATGCTCGACACTGTGCTAGGCTCTGGGGATACAATGGTAAAGTTTCAGGATTTGCCATAAATAAGTTGGGCTTCAGAGGGCAGATTTATCGATCTAAGAGCATTTCAAATGGTAGAACTAGAGTTCTGAAAGGGCAGGGTGTGAAGCTACAGATTTAAATTGCCATAGAGAAATGATAGGTAAAGTCTTAGGATTCAAGTTTCACCCAGGAAATGAACACAGAGGGCGAGGACAAGACGGTCTAGAAATAAGCGTATTAATATTTAGTGAGCAAGAGAAAGAAGGATCCTGAAGGAGTCAGAGAAGAATTAACTGGAAAAACAGAAGGAGTGGCAGATTTGTCTGGTCTCTACTCTTTGATATTGCACAAGGAGCATCCAAGAGTTTCAAGACGATGGAAGCAAGCAAGAGGATGGAATACTCCAAAAAGTTCCAGGGTGACGAGGAAAGAATAAACCGTCCATACAGTATGCACGGATGGGCATCTATTGAGAGAGCAGTTTCTGAAAGTGCGAGCTGCTTTGGAGGGGATTAATTAATGCAAGGAAGTAGAAGAACCCTGTGTCTGTCAATATTCTTTTTAGAAATCAGCTTTTTGAGACGTAACTTAAAAGCAGATGTATAGAATTTAAGCACATTGCTTAATAAGTTTTGAAAAATATATCCACCCCCATAACCGTCACCACAGTTAAGATACAGAACATTTCGATCACCTCCAGGAAGCTCCTGGTGCCTCCTCTGAAGTCGGCTCTCACTGCGAGTTCCAGGTACCCAGTGATCTGATTTTTATTGCCATAGCTTAAATTTACCCATTCTAGACTTTGATATAAACGGAATGACATACTATCCGCTCTTTGGTGTCAGGCTTTTTTTCATTGAACATAACTTTTTGAGACTAATTCAGGCGGAGAGTGTGAGTATCCTGTTTATTTTTATTGCCAAGTAATATTCCTTTGTATGGATGGATATACCATCATATGTTTATCTATTTGCCTCTCAACGGACACTTCGGTTTTTCCTAGCATGGGGCTACTGCAAATAAAGCTTCTGTGAAAATTCATGCACAAGATGTTATGCATGTATGTTTTAATTTTTCTTCAGAAATAGCTAGGCTTAGCATTTCCAGGTCATTAGGCAGATGTGTGTGTCATTCATTTCCAAAGTGGAGGTATTACATTCATTACCCTCCCACAAGGAATTTACGAGAGTTCCAGTTGCTCCACGTCATCCACAGTGCTTGGTACTTTTGGTCGTAAGACTTCAATCTAGTGGGTTTGACATGGTATCCCATTCAGGTTTCATTGCATTTCCCTGATATTGAATGGTGTTGTGCAAGCTTTGTGCACTCATTGGCCATTTGTACAAATTCTTCTGTGAGGTTTCTGTTTAAGTCTTTTTGTATATTTTTTCCACTGGATTGTCTGGTTTTTTTTATTGAATTATGAGGATGCTTTATATATTCTGGATACAAGTCTTTTGTCAGATATATTGAGAATATTTTCTCCTGCTATGTGGCTTGTTTTTCATTTCCTTACAGTGTTGCTTGAAGTTAATTTTAATAAATACCATCAATATTTTCTTATATGGTTTGCTTTTTGAGTCCTAAGAAATTGTTGCCTGCCTCAAGTTCACAAATGCTTTTTCTTGTTTTCTTCTAAAAGTTTTATAGTATCTGCTTTTATGTCTAGATGTATGATCAATTTCAAATTAATCTTCATGTGTGATATGATGTTGAGGTTATTTCCTTCATACACATATCCAACTCATACAGTACCATTGGCTGAAAAGATTATATTTCTTCAATGACTTATCTTGATATCTCCATTGCAAATAAATTGATCATAAAAGTGTGTATTTTTAGAGTATTTTGTTTCATTGATACCTTATTATTTTAATAACATTATCCTTAGTTTGGGTAATTTAAATTCATCTTTCTTTACGTTCTCTGTTCCTTTCTTCTGTTTTGTCCAATCTGCTATTAATCTCATCCAATAAAATATTCATTTCAGATTTTTTATTTCTCAATTTCAAGATTTCCATTTGGCCCTTTTTAAACTGTTTCTAAATCTCTCCATAAATTCCCCCCACCTCTTCATCCATTTACTCCATCTTTTTCTGTGAATTGTTTAACATATGTCTTTAATATAAAAGAAATTTTTTTTCCTTTAAAAATTTTTTAGAATACACTTCACCGCTTAAAGTAAAAATCATCAAAAATATATCATGGGGTTTATAAAATCTGGAGGAATAAAATATATTATAACATATCAAAAAAGACTATTAACATATTTAATAGTTACTTTAAGAGCCTTGTCTGATAATTTCAACATCCGGGTGTTGAGTTTATTACTATTCACTAATTTTCTCTTAATCTGTGTCACATTCCCCTGCTTTGTTGCCTGTCTCATAATATGTTATTGTATGTTGGACACTGGGTCTAAAAGAGCAGTAGAGACTACAGAAAATGGGTATATGCAACTTGGGTGAGGGGCTGATCAATTTGATCCAACCAGGAGTTGAACTGTTTTTGGGACAGGGTTCCAGATTTAATTCCTCTAGCAGGACATTGGAATTTGAACATGCAGGCTCTAAAAAGAGACTGACCTCTGCTTTTCTGCCCAGCCCCTGGTCATGTATAATATTATGCTGGAGCTGAACTCTTTGAATGCACCAGACATTGAGTCGATGTGTTTAGTTTGATTAGTCTCAGTTTTTTCACCTCTGCTTTCAAACACTCTGAAGGTAAGTTCAGGCCTCCTTCTCTAGAAAGGCCCAGGGACCAAACCCTGTAAAATGACTAGACCTCAGAACCGAGAGATGGTGAGAGTGGAGGACCAGGAGACTTTGACATCACCCATCTTCAAGACCTCGAGTTTTTGAGAATTCAAGATGGCGGATCTGTAAGATCACGAGGTTTGAAGGCAGTGAGTGTGCGGAGCCATGAGGCATCACAAGATTTCAAAACTGTGAGACTGCTAGAGTTTGAGAACTCTTTCTGCCTTTCACTTTCTCTTCCAGTCTCTGTTTACTCAGCAACATGAGTGAGTTACTTGGAAGAGAGGATTATTATGCACTGGGGGCTCCCTCCAGAATCAAATCTGATGTTATCAGCCTCCAAGTTTGTCAAAAGTTTGGCAGGTTTCCCCTCACCCAAGCAGAGACTGCCCTTCCCTAAACCTCATTCCCTTGCTGACTTTACCCCCAAGCTCAGCAGGTTCCAGGGATGGATCCTCCTCCATTCCCTTGCTCACCTTGGAAGAGCTCATCCCTCTAGAATTTAGCTTTTTTAGATGTTGTGTCCACAGCTCTTCAATGACATTAAATGAATTGTGATTTCTGTTTTCTCCAGTGATTTCTTCTTGTTTTGGCAGCAGTGAAGGCCTCTGACATGCTTCTATGTGCTAACCAGAAGCAGAACTCTGCATATTCTTTTTAATAGCTTTATTTGTGGCTGCATAATTTATGCCCTTGTAAATGGATTTCTTTTCTTTTCCAAATTGGAAAAGTCTTGCCGAGCCAAATTTTGTAGAAAAGATAAAATGTCGGGCTGGGCAATGTCATGCTTGAGATACACGTATATAAAATTCCTTCCTGGAACACCCTTAACAATGTTTGTTTTTTCTCCTTTCAAGGAATTTCAATTGCTTAGAAGTAGCAATAAAGAACTAGCTTTTGAAGTAGTTCCAAAAAGAAGCAATTCCTAAAAGGTGCTGAGCAAAGCGGCACCATGGAAGTAAGCACTTTGCTTCTCAAGGCAAGTACACTAAAAACAAAGCCAATGGCGAGATGTAAGCCCTGCTATATTTGCTTTTTTAAAGAAAACTTAGGTCTTTATAGTAACTCCTTATAATGGTGCAATCAAATTTTACAAAAAGAGACAACTCTGGAAGAGGCAGTAAGAATTGACAGGCATGAGATGACCCTGGAGGTAGTAAACTGAGAGGTGAAACCCATTTCCATATTCTTAGAGGTCGCCAGCGTCCTATCTCAGGACAGTGTGCCCTTGGGTTGTTCCACTGCAGTGGCCATCGAAAGGGAGAAACAAGTCACTTAATGGGATGAGTATAGGTGGGAAGGCAGACCTGAGCAGGTAAGGGGAGTGCAGGCTAAGGTCAGACAGAGTCAACCAGCATCAGATGCCAAGTTCAAACTAGAGCAACTAGCAGAACCAGATTCTAAGACCCAATCAAGATCTGAACCACTAAAAACAGACAAGGAAGAAAGACTTAAATACTCAGGCTTCTGTCCAGCTGTCCTGTGCTTCCACTCGCCCTACAGACAGAACAACCCAGACCCCACATCTTACCCTGTGAGCTAAACTATCAGCAATTCACTTATTATCAGTCTTAACGTACAGTATATGGAGATGGAGCTTGAGAAGGGGTTGAGACAGGGAGAATAATATTTGTTGAGCAACAACCAAATGCTATGCACTGAAAGAGCAATGACTGTTTGAAAATTACCCCAAGGCTTGCCTGGTTTGTTTGCCCTTTGCCTTCCCGTAGCTTAGCAAAAAGAAACGAAAGCAATTATAGTTGCTTTATTAATATTGAAACAAAACAAAAGTAGCTGGGGGATGGGGGTGAAGGAAGGACTTTAAATTTTTTTAAGATGTTAGTTATTTATAAAGTTTTTAAAAGCCAAAATTTGGCTTCTTCCCAGTTCATGAATCAGTCCATCAGGAGCAAAGATGTTTTGAGGTTCCGAATTCTCATTGCGGGTCCTTCCCCGAGCCCTGGGTGGGCATTCTTTGTACTCTGAGCTTCCCCGCCATGTCCCTCATTTCTTGTCTACTGGAATTTGCAGTGGTAACATAAAACCCGGGGAAAGGAACCAGATTTTAATATCCAAACCACCAAGACTAAATCTGGGTTTGTGAGCCTCCGAGGCTTTATAAAAGGGAGGATAACGTCAGTTTAGGCCTCACCTCAAACCATGAGACATTTAAATTCTGGTTTATGATCTAGGCCGGACTAGTATAAGCTATCAAGAAGTCTCGTGTTCCATCACTATTTTTTTTTTAATGTGAAATAAAAGTGAGAGGACTGAAGTTTCTCAGTTCCTGTTTGGTTAATAGAATTGCCATGACATTCAGGGAGGCAGTTAGAGGCCAAAGGAAGAGTCCAGAACAATTTGTGTTTTCTGCTCAGATTGGCCATCAGTTGACCAAAGGATCACAGCGAGGTTCCTCTTACTCACTGGGAGCCTCACCTCCAGCCTCGGTAAGGAAGGGACTCTGCCCTGGAACTGCACTTAGAAGACCTCTTTCTGGCCCTCCCCCTGCAGAGCCAACATGACATGCCCACCTAGAAAGCAGGGAACTCCTTTCCCAAATGGCCTCTGGTCCACTTCCAGGCCATGCACAGGCCTCTGAGCCAAGACTGTCCTCCCAAGTGATGACTGAGCCACCAGTGCACTTACCCTTTCCCCAAAGGGCAATCAAAGGGCGGCTGTCTGTAGAGCATGTGGACAGTGCTTGGCCATGTGGCTGTCATGTCCGCATGCCTGTATGTGTGCAGGCGGGGTGCCACAAAGACCAGATGGATGTGATTACAGGTAAGAAGACAAGCTGAAAGATGGCTCTTCCTGGGCTGCTAAGGAATCCCAGAATTCTAAATGCAACCCAGGTCCTGATGAAAGTATATTTATTTGTCAAGCTATGAGGCTAGAGCATATTTTGTTTAACATTGTTAGGCCAGGTGCGGTGGCTCATGTCTATAGTCCCAGCCAGGAGCTCAAGACCAGCCTAGGCAACATGAAGAGACCCCATCTCTACAAAAGGTTTTTAAAAAGAGCCAGGTGTGATGGCTCACACCCATAGTCCCAGCTACCTGGGAGGCTAAGGTGGGAGGATCACTTGAGCCCAGGGTTTTGAAGTTAAATTGAGCTATGATGATGCCACTGCACTCCAGCCTGGGTGACAGAGCGAGACTATCTAAATAAATAAATAAATAACATTTGTAAAGCTTGTGTTATAAATTTTAAATATTCAGACATATGCATGTGGGCTGCCATTTATATTCTTGTCTTGGGACCCACAAATGTCAAAAGAAGACATGTGTCCAGAACATTTCCTTTTCCTCGGTCATAAACATCTGCCTATAACCAACGATGGGTTTTTAAAGGTCTTTAGAAACCTCAAAAAACTCAAACAATTTTTATTTCTCTCCTTTCAATTTCAAGTGGTTACAGATAGCAGTTCAAGATTTGTCCAGGTTGATAACTAAGTCATTCATTACGAAAAGTTACAAAATGTATAGCAAACTGTGAAATCTCTAAAGCAGGGGTATATTTTCTAATGTACCCCAATACTTCCACTAGAACTCTTATTAATTTTTCATATCCATATCATATATTTTGTTTCTATGTCCATGCTGCCAAAAGATCACAAGTAATTTTTATTTTCGTTTATAGAACAAAAATCAGTTGAGTTTCTGTAATGGGACCTATTATGCTATATGCTATGGATATACACAGCTAACTGTAGAGCTGTGTCATAAGCGGTGTTATCGAAGTATGTCTGTACTATTGTGGCATCGGAACATTAAACTACTCAGTTAAAAATAGCTACTAAGAAGAGGCTTGCTAAATCTCAGGATTAGAGGACCATCTAGTCTAATCCCAGCACTAGCACAATAACGAAAAATAGAACCAAGCACATCACCATGAAATTTCAGAGCACTAGGGAAAAGAGATCTTAAAAGCCTAGCGAAAGAAAAACCAGGAATATAAAAAGCATCAGAATGGCCCTGGACATTTTAACAGTAATTCAGGAGCAAAGCCATCAAAATTATAAGGAAAATTTATTTCCAACTTAAATTCCATAACTGGTCAAACTATAGACTAAATATGTTTTCAGATATGTAAGTTCCCAAAATATACAGACTCACAGGAAGCTACTGGACAAGGTGCTCCATTTTAAAAACAAGAAAATGAGCCGATACAGATGTAAACATTGGGCCCAAGTAACAGGGAATATACTTGTGCATATAAGAAATGAGAGGCTCAAGAAAGATTACTTCAGGCCACCAAAATATTATTAAATGTGAAAGAGAAGAATTGGATCCAGGGAAATCATTTTCTAAATTTCCTTGAGTTGCTAAGTACAGAAATCTTCGTACCATTCAGACAAGGTAGGACTTATTTTTATTTTATAGATGATCAAACCAAGGCACAGAAAGACAAAACACATAGCTTGGATTCCACAAACAAATGGGGCTCTTCTCTGAGCAATCACTTCTAGCCCACTCCCTTGGGGTAGGATCCTCATGGACTGTGTCACTTCAAAAGAAGTGAAGTCTTACTGGATAAGCCTGGTCCCTGGGTGCCACTTGGCCCCGCGGAACACGGATGCTGTGGAGTCCTTCCGTGGTAATCAATCCAATTCAGTCCTGGAATGAGCAAGCCAACTAAAAGGAAATCCTTACCACAGTTTATACTTTCTCTCATTATCAAAATGGCCTCATAGACTGTTGTTTCCAAAGCATTTACAACGCGATGACCTGACAGCTTTCTACTGTCAGAAACGATCATGTAAAACAGCGCAGAAGCACCACCATGCACAGCCAGAACTGAGGGAGGTTTATTGTGCTGGCAGTGCACACAACTTTCCAAACAAGTAAGTTTCTTTTTCAGGTCAATTAAACCTGTGTTCAATAAAATCACACGGGAGATGAAGAGAGCTGGGAACGTCAGTTATTGATTACATCTCGGTCACACCTGGAGAGAGGCTCCCCTGGCTGAACTTGATTAAAAATCATTTCCAAATCTAAATTTCCACAACATCGCATCATTTTCCATTATTCCTATCCCGCCTCTCCCCTCATTATCCCCCCCACCCCTTTGAGCTTGCAGACTGGGGGTTCTGCGGAAGACGTTCCAGATGTGCGCGCTCCCCAGATTGTACGGTACTTAATTGACCTGAGATGGGCCAAGCACCACTGGGGAAAGTGATGAATGCTTTCCTTGTCAAGGTAAGTAAAAAAAATTAGAGCAAAGAGCTGTAACACTTCATGTACTAGCATCATCACGGAATGAGCTCCGTGATGCAAATGTATTTCCCGGGCCTTAAATCCTAGCTGTATTTCTTACCTTATGTAAGTTACTTAACCTCTCGAAGCCTCCATTTCTCAACCATAACATGGAGATAATCATGTTTGTCTCACCCATTGTTGCAAGTAGTAAATGAGAGAATGTGTTTTATGCCTGTACTTACAGTTCTTTGTCACATTGCAGGTATGCTTTTAGTGTTAGTTTGCTTCTCTTTGCAAGTGTCAAAACTCTAAAAGAAAAAAGTGTATCTACTACAGTTCCCCAGCTGGTCAGTAAATATGCAGTTATTGACACTTTGGTCATGGGCTGGCCTCATTTGTCAGTAAGACAATATCTTACACCCAGTAGTAGGACCCTCCCATCACTGATCTAGAGAGATTTAATAAAACAGAGTTACATACTGACACCAGACAAAAATAAAACTACCTGAACCCCCAGACTGTTGATGTTTTTCTGAGAATATATGAAAATAAGAATCTTTTTAATGCCATCCTGGATTCAGTCATATCGTGAGCCAAATGTGCATGTCTGTAGCAGTGGCCTGCCTCTATTGCCATAGAGTATAAAACCGCAAACACGGGAAGGGAGGACCCACGTTCGAATCCCGATTCTCACGCTCAGCTGTGCAACCTTGAGCCTGAGCTTTCTTATCTGTAAGGGGAATGTAATACCTGCCTTAAAAGACAAACACCTGGTTCATACCACGTCAACAAATAGTAGCAGTGACTTTGATCAATAACAGTCATAACGCAGGTGAGATTATTTTGCTCATCAAAATTAAAATCCAGTTACACCATACATTAAAACAATCCAGTCATTTCTGCTCCTCTCAAGAGCAGACGCTTCTTGGAATTGATTTATACTCGTGAAAATGAGATTTATTCCACGGATACATTCTTCCATCAGTTCTCATTATTTAGTTGTATTGATCATCTATGATTACCAAGTTCACACTATTGGATAGACCTACAGGAAAAAGAGAAAGGGTACTAGCAATTATTATCTATTCTATGCAAGCACTGTGCTAATTGCCTTAGCATACATCAGTGGTGTTATTTGTTCCTACTAAAAACAATAAGGGGAAAGAACTAAGTTGCCCCCCCCCCTTTTTTTAACACCTACAGCAACTGAGGCATGCAGAGGCCAAATGCATTGCTGATTGTAAATGGTAGAGTTTGCATTCCAATCAGGGCATGTCCGATGTAAAAGCCCACACCCTCCAGTTCATCAGATACGGAAATATTCCTACGAGATTACAAAGGATAGGAGGGAAGCCACATTTGTAAGAGCATTTCTTCTTCAGAGCTCTGTGAGAAGCAAAGAATCTCTGTTTATATTCTAATGTGAGCAATATTTTCCCCTATTATCTGGTTCCCTTTTATTTAGCATTTTTCAAATCCCTGAAATAAAGGGATAAGGATATAAGAATTCTTCTTCTAGTTGACTGTGAAAAATGAGTTCTTCAAGATGCATAAATGTTCCTTGACGACTATGGGATAGTCTATAACTCTTGTCTTATATACTACCTGAAAATGTCACCTTCGGTAAGGTGTTCCCTTTTTTTTCTTCCTTCCTTCCTTCTTTCTTCCTTTCTGTTTGGAAGACACCCAGGAGTTAAAGGATGTAGACAGAGAAAATCGGAAGTAATATCTTTATGGAAACATATTTCTGTTGATTAGAAGGAGGAATGGGTGCTGTTTAGCCATGCTAGCAAAACAAGCGATCTATTAAGCTAAAGTAAAACCTTCGAGCTAGTGTAATATCTATTGGAAATTTCATTCTGTTAAAAAAAATTAAAAAGCCACATCAGGTAAAGTTCAGACATATCCAGCAGGACATGCCTTTGCCAGAAGGTATAAGACAAAGAACATTTGTTGAGAGCATACAACTGTCTTCTATCCTGCCCAATGCTCCAGGCTTGGAGGTTAGTCCCCATTTTACAGAAAAGGAAATTGAGACTCAAAATGTGATAATTTCCTTTTAAAAAGTGTTAGTATGTGGGAGAACTGGGATTTGAATCTCATATTCGACTGACTCAAAAAAGTAATTTTCATTGACTGCACGCCTATCACACGATAGGTGATCTACAGCCTGACCTTTCATCCTCACAATAATATTCCAAGATAGGTGTTATTCTCTCCATCTTTAAACATCAGGGGACTGCAGTTTAAGCAGGCTAAGTAAGTTTTTCAAAGCTACACAGCTAGTAAGAAGTAGAGTCAAGGTGTTCACCTTGGCCTGCAGGACTCCAAAGTCATCACGTTCCATGGCCCCAGCAGTCTCCTGACAGAGATAATGACCACAATGGCCTTAATTAATACAAATTAGTAGTGGCTGTGGAAGCAAGGAGACCCTACAAGCGAACACCACTGTCTTCTTGGAATTCACATCAACTAGGAAAAGAACCAAGCGCATGCCTATGCAATTTAAGAAACAAATTTTTGGAAATGTATTTTTAAAAAAAAGAGAAAGGAAGAAAGAGTCAACTCATGGACAGAGAAGAAGAAGAAACAGAAGTTTCCAAAATAAAGTTGTGACAATACAGTCACAACTAACGTCAAACAGAAAGTACAGTCATCTAAAGAAGTCCATGACCCATGAAGACCTCTGATATTAACAGGAACAACTATGAAATGCCCTTCTAAATTAGGTGGGCATCATTCATACACTCCCCCTAGAATATTAAGGACATCGAAATGTAAGAGGCATGAAGAAGATCTAAGCAGAGAGGCTCTTTGTGACTGACATGTAAGTGTTATAAGTGATGTCAGAGGTAGGTGTTCACAGTAATTCTTCTGCATTATAGCTAGAGAGAAACATTTTAAATTTTAGAAGTACATTGTTTTACCAATTGCACATTAAGGTAATAAAATACAGTGCATTTTGAATTGCTTTTTTAAAGAGTATGTGTGAACGTAATTTGTTTTAATAAAACAAAATTGTTTTAATATGTTAAAAAAAAAATAGGAACAAATGAGAAAAAGGGCCCCTCTGAGAACCCAGGACAGGCTTCGATGGATAAAAAATTTCTCAAGGTAACAAAAAGGTGTTATTGTAGGTAACTTTGGGAAAATATTTTAAAAATAAAGAAAAAATATTAAAAATTAGTTACAATAATGTAACAGAGGCAGCCGGCTACCGCGGTGCCTGCCCCAGCTGTGGCTGTAGTTGTTTGCTGACATTCTGGGAAGAAAGGAATTCTGAGGAGTCTTTTTTTTTGTTGTTGTTGTTTAATTTCAGGGTTTTAGGCATTCTGAGTTTTAATACCAACTTTAGTGATGGTTCCTGAGAGCCCCACCCCAGCACTGCGGGAGAATACGTAGGATCCCCAAAGTTGCCAGCCTGGAAGTTCCGAGTTGATGTTAAACTATGTTGTGGAAGGACACTGGTGAACAGCATAGACAGGGTGCAGGCATGGGGGAGGGGAGGCAACGGGAGAAAGCAGAGGAAATGAGGAAACTGCATCTGTGTATACATATGGCTGAACCTGGAGTTAGAGCAGAAATTACTCAGAGGCTAATTAGCGCTCAGAGAGAATCCCTTTGTCACCGGCTTGATCTGAGGACTTTATCTCCGGGAACAATGGGGGCCGGGCTGTGCTGCCTTAGGGTGGTGAGTAATGGTCTCTGCCATCTGTGGCTGCTCTCAGTGCACCTGAACCCCAGGAGGAGCCACCCCGTGCGGGAACCAGACACCCGGTGGTGTGGGATATGCGCTCGTCTCTACCGCCTGCCCCCGGGCCCCTGAGTAAGGAGCCCTGATCTCGGAACAAGGAGGAAGATTGTCACTGGCGATAGCCTGAAATCACTATCTTCAAAAGATTTTCTTTCCTCGCCTTTTCTTTCCTTTCCCTTTCTGTTCTTTTTCTCTTCCTCCTTTGTTTTTAAACTGTGTGAAAGTAACAGATGTCCTACTGCTAGTCGTTCAAGAAGGAAAGGAGAAAGCAATGCAGAGTGGAACTGCTTAGGATGAAGATGAGAGAGGATGAGCAAAGTGGCCACAGATGAGGAATACGGAAGACGAGGAGTGAGAGGAAGATGAAGATGAAGAACGAGGAGGAGGAGGAGAAAGGAGATGCAGAAGCAGCAGATGCAATCGGATTTTTAAAAAGGTAAATACAGAAGAACGATTTTTAAAACTTTAGAAGTAAGTATGAGACACAACGTATTATTGTTAGGTGTTGGTGTCACACCTGACAATCACATTTTCTCACCTGTAACGGAGAGATAATTGGGGCAGGGTGGGCCCACATAAGATATCCTTAAAAGAAGGAGTAGTGTCCTTATAAAAAGAGGGAAACATATGCGAAGATGGAGGCAGAGATTGGAGTGAGGCATCAAGAAGTCAAAGAACATCAAAAATTGCTAGCCACTACCAGAAGTTAGGAGAGAGGCATGGAACAGATGCTCCCCCAGAGTCCTTAGAAGGAATCAGTCCTTCTGACAGTCTGATTTCACATATCTAACCTCTGGAAGAGTAAGAAAATTCATTTCTATCATTTTAAGCCACGTAGCTTGTGGCACTTTGTTCCGGCAGCCCTAGGAAACTAATACTCCTAGCAAGAAGAAAGAGTGAGAAGAGAGATTTAGCCCGAGGCACAGGTACATAGAGAAGCTTAAAGCTGAGAGTGCAGTAGGAACATTAAGGAAAAAACCCTCTGATGAGGCAGCGTCCACCTTAAATATAAGATAACCCTAGGAGAATTTTAGGCCTTGATGCACTGAAGGTTAACAACAACAACAAAATGCAAAACTAGCTCCTGAGTAGATTAACACTACCCCCTACACTAATGACCTAGCAGAAGAAGAGCATGCCTATTTCCAGACACGAATACTATTTACGTCACACTTTACTGTGCTACGCACAATAAAACAACCAAAAAAAAAAAAAAACCAAAACACTGTCGAGAGCCAAAGCAATCATTAGTACCTACTAGCTCCAAATATGACCAGATGTCAGAACTATCAAGATAAGGAATTAAAAATAACTATGATTAGGCTGGGCGCGGTGGCTCATGCCTGTAATCCTAGCACTCTGGGAGGCCAAGGCTGGCGGATTGTTTGAGCTCAGGAGTTCGAAACCAGCCTGAGCAAGAGTGAGACCACGTCTCTACTAAAAATAGAAAGAAATTAATCGGACAACTAAAAATATACAGAAAAAATTAGCTGGGCATGGTGGCGCATGCCTGTAGTCCCAGCTACTCGGGAGGCTGAGGCAGGAGGATCGCTTGAGCCCAGGAGTTTGAGGTTGCTGTGAGCTAGGCTGACACCATGGCACTCACTCTAGCCAGGCAAAAGAGTGAGACTCTGTCTCAAAACAAAAACAAAAACAAAACAACAAAAAAACCCAACTATGATTAATATGTCAAAGGTTCCCATGAAAAAGATGAACAGCATGCATGAACAGGTGAGCAGTTTCAGCACAGAGAGGGAAACTTCAAGAAAGGGTCAAATAAAATACTAGAAATTAAAAAAAAAAAACAAACCACACACAGAGTAGTAGAGATAAACAATACTTTTGATGGACTCATCAGTAGACTTAATACAGGTGAGGGAAAGAAGTGAACTAGAATACAGGTCAACAGAAATTACCCAAACTGAAATGCAAAAAGTGAAAAAAAAGAAAAAAGAATAGGCTATCAAATAACTAAGTGACAATAGCAAAAGGTCAAAATTTTTAATCCCAGATGGAGAAAAGAGAAAACTGGATAGAAAAAAAATTTTTGAAAAGATAATAGGCAACAATTATTCAAGAATAATAAATGACATCAATCACAGATCCAAGAAACTCAGAGAACCTCAAGGAGGGTAAAATCTCCCTCCTTCCGCCACCCCTAAAGACAGATTACAGACTCTTCCTTATGATGGTTCGATTTATGATTTTTCAACTTTATGATGGTGCTTTCAGCTGTGTATGTTAATGGTGAATACTCATACAACCATTCTCTTTTTTACTTTCAGTAAAGTATTCAACAAATTATGTGAGACGTTCAACATTTTATTATAAAATAGGCTCGGTGTTAGATTATTTTGCCAACTGTAAGCAATGTACGTGCATGCTTAAGGTAGGCTACACTAAGCTATGATTAGGTGTAGGTTAGGTATATTAAATGCATTTTTGATTTACAATGTTTTCAGCTTACAGTGAGTTTATCATGATGTAACCCCATCTTAAGGTGGGGAGCATCTGTATATCCAAACTGCTAAAAACAAAATTTAAAGAGAAAATTGTGAGAGCAGCAGTGGAAAAAGATGTATCACATATTTACACAGAGGTAAGAATTATAGCAAATTTTTTGTCAGAAAATATGCAAGCCACGAGACAATAGAGCGGCCTCTTTAAAGTGCTGCAAGAAGAAAAAACCTATCAACCCAGAATTCTTTATCTAGTGCAAATATATTTTATAAATAAAAGAAATAAAGATTTTTTTCGGACAAACAAAATTTGAGAGAATAAATTATAAGCAGATCTGTCCTACAAAAAAATGACAAAGGAAGTTCTTCAGGGAGAACTTGTATCTGAATAAAGAAAGGAAGATCTCCAGAAACAATTAAAAATAAAAGTAAAGCAAAAAGGATATTTTCTTATTTTTAATTGCTCTAAGGAAAATTGACTACGGCACAAAAGTAGCAAGATGCTACATTTTAATCCAAACATGAATAATTACACTAAATGTAAATGGCCTAAACACACCAATTAAAAGACAGAAATTGTCAAAATGGATTTTTTTTTAAAAGCGAGATGCTTTCTAAAGGGAACACACTTTAAATATACAGACGTTAAAAGGAAGGGAAAGATATATCATGACAATTTTAATTTTAAAAAGCCAGGTTGGCTATATTAATGTCAAAATAAACTATATAACAAGAAATTTTAAAAATTACATAAAGATAAAGAGACAAATTCACGAAGAATATATGACAATTATAATTGTGTATGCACCTAAAACAGAGCTTTATAATTTATAAAACAAAGACTGATAGAATTTAAAGGAAAAACAGACAAATCCATAATTACAGGGTCAGACTTCAACATTGCTCTGTCAGTAACAGAGCTAATAGACTCGATAGAAAAATCACTAAGGATACAGAAGATTTGAACAGCATTTATAACAGGTTTACTCTTGCACTGATGAAAGAAATTAATAGAGAGGTATACCATCATTCATCGACTGGAAGACTCAATATTGTTAAAATGTCAGTTCTCCCCAAATTTATCTGTAGACTCAGTGCCATCTCAATAAAGATCCCAGTGGGATTTTGGGAGTAGAAATCAGCAAGCTAATTTCACAATTTATCTGGAAAGGCAAAGGAACTGAGATAACCAAAATAATTTTGGGGGAAAAAAGAATAAAGTTAGAGCACTCGAACTCTTGATTTTAAGATTATGAGGCTACAAAAGTTGGGACAGTGTGTTATTAGTGAAAAAAACGCAGATAAAAAGAACAGAATGGAATAGAGTCAGGGAATAATCTCTCCTTCTCTCTCTCTCTCTCTCTCTCTCTCTCTCTCACACACACACACACACACACACAAAGTGAATTAATTTTCAACAAAAGTGCAAAGACAAGTCAATGGAGAAACTTTTTTTAACAAAAGATGCTTGAACAATTGGAATCCAAGTGCAAAAACCAAAAACAATATACCTCATCCCATACTTCATGCCATACACAAATATTAACTAAAAACAATCAGACTTAAATGTAAAACTACAAAGCCGAAAAACTTGTAAAGTTGTTAAAACTTCTAAAACAAAATATAAGCGAAAATGTTTGTAGTTTTTGATTAGGCAAAGATTTTTGAGGTATGACACCAATAGCATAATCTCAAAATTAAACATTGTAAAAATTAAAAGCATTTTGTGCTCATTGAAAGGCACTATTAAGGAAATGAGAAGACAGAGAATATTGGTAAAGCATTTATCTGACGTATGTCTTGTATATAGAAAACATAATAAAAACCTCTCAAAACTCAATGAGAAAACAATGCAATTTTATCAATAGGTGAAAGTTTTGAGCAGACACTTAGCAAAGAAAGTATATGTATTACAAATAAGAAATTAAAGGATGCTCAACATTATCAGTCATAGAATATACTAAAAAGGGTACATTTTATTGTGTGTAAATTATGCTTCAATGAACCTGTCTTTTTCAGAAATGCTAACTGGAAGCTCTGTGTACATGTGTAAATTGTAAGCCTGTCTGATAAAGCTTCAAACCAGCTTTTTCATTGAGGGGTCTCCAAATGTCAGTATCTTAGGGTCTTTTTCCCATGGGCAGGCATTTCCCTAGGGAGAAACCCTCCACTTTTTGGGTGTGTGTGTGTGGTTTGAGATTAGTTTTCAGCATTCAGGGAGCTGAGGAGAAAGGGGTCTGTGTATCTCATAAGTCTATATCCAGACTGACTCAGTCCTTCTCTTTTCAGTACTGTGCCCTCAGTTGTACTTGGTGCTCTGAAACCCAGAGACACACTGGTACAACCACCCCCCAAGAAGTAAATTTCTATCTTCTTCCATGGTGCTGAAGGGCAGTCACTTGGCCGTACAGAGTGAGGAGAGGAATCTGCTGCCTCTAGCTGCTAAGTCTTTCCAGGGCCTGTGGCATGAACCCTCTTGATTCATGTTGGCTTCCCTCTTCCAGGCTGGCATTCATCTTCTCACGTCCAAGTGGGTGCCCATTCATCCTCCAGCTTTCTAGTTTCGAAAGTGCTAGTTAACACCCCTCAGCTCCTATTATCTCTTCTTCCAATTTCTTTGTATTGTGGGTTTACCTTTTTTATTTATGTTTTTATTGTCATTTGATTTACGCTTTCAGGAAGAAGCAGAGAAACACATGGTGTCCAATTTGTCACGTTTAATCAAAAGTTCAGGGGTGGTATTTCAAATCAGTGAAGAAAACGTGGATTATCTGATAAACGGTGTTGGGGCAATTCCATAACAAACTTGATTCCTATATACCATTTCCCAAAATAAGTATTTAAATTTAAAAAGCTATTAATATGTATATTAATATAATCTTGTGATAGGGAAGCTTTTTAAGCATGGCACATACTACAAAAACCATGAAGGAAAAATTAATAGATCTGAACAGTTAAAAGTGTCACATTTCTGAATGTCAAAATAAGTAAAATAAAATGGCACATAGAATACTAGAAATGTTTCTAATGTTCATGATAAAGATTCATGTCCTTAAAACACACAAAAAAATCTGTCAATAAAAGAAAAAGATGAGAACCTAATTTAAAAACAGGCAAGAGACATGAAGAGTAGTTTGCAAAAAGGAAATATAAATGGTAAGTAAAATTATTACAAATTGTCAACCTTCTCTGTAACTAATAAATTCTAATTAAACTATATTCTTTTGTCCTGTGGACTGGCAAACTTTTTTTTCTTTAAGGACAATACCTAATAACTGCCAATGGCATAGGGAACTTGTTATTCTCATGTAAATGTAAATTTGGTTCAGCTTTCTGTAAGACAATTTAGCAATCTGTATACTAATGACAATTTAGCAAGACTGTCTATTAAATCTTAAATGCATAGTGTACCCTATAGCCAACAATTCAATTTCTAGGAATTTTTCCTCAGGAAGTTACTTAAAATATATGCAAACATTTTTATTATGAAAATATTAATCACAATACTGTTCATAATAGTAAAATCAGAAAAATGTGAACAATTGCAAGTTGATAAAATAAAACACAGACTTTAGTCTTCTAAGAATAATGTTGTAGTTGAATTTTTCTTTTTGCTATGGAAAAATATTGGTTATATATTGCAAGTAAAACCAACAGAATTGCAAAGTTTTCCGTAGAGTGTGAAATCATCCTGTGATGAATATACATGTGTGTCCACGCGCACACAGGGAATGTTCTGAACAGAGGTTCATGTAGGAATTCCACAGGGATTATCTCTGAATGTAGAGATTAAGGGTGTTTTATTTTTCTGTAACTTATCGCTGTTTTAGATTTTCTATAATGACTATGTATTTATTTTTTAATTAGTACTAAAAGAATATTCTTATTTAAAAAAACTGATCAAGAATAGTAACAGAAATGTAAAATACTTAGGAATAAATTTAAGAAATGTAATGAACATACAGGAACAAACTTTAACTGGAGGATAGATAAGACTTGTACTGTCCATCTGACAAAGGATTAGCAACCCAAATATATAAGGAACTCAAACAACTCAATAGCAAAAAAACCCCAAATAATCCAATTTAAAAATGGGTAAAAGATGTAAATAAACATTTTTCCAAAGAAGATATAAGAATGGCCAACAGTTTTATGAAAAAGAGGCTCAACATCACTAATCATCAGGGAAATGCAAATTGAAACTATAAAGAGAGATCATCTCACCCTAGTTAGAATGGTTACTATCAAAATGACAGAAATAACAGATGCTGGGGAGGAAATGGAGAAAGAGGAATGCTCACACAGGGTTGGTAGGAATGTAAATTAGTACAGCCACTATGGAAAACGATATGGAAGTTCCTCCAAAAACTAAAAATAGAATTACCATATGATCCAGCAAGCCCACTGCTAGTTATAGATCCAAAAAAAAAAAAAAAAAAACAGTACATCAAAGAGGTGTAAAGAGATATATGCACCCCCACGATTATTGGAGAACCAGTCACAGTAGCCAAGATATGGAATCAACCTAAGAGTCCATCAATGGATGAATAGATAAAGAAAATATGGTGTATACATGTTCTCACTTATAAGTGGGAGCTAAATGATGGGTATATATGGTCATAAAGTGGTGTAATGGGCATTGGAAACTAAGAAGGGGGGAGGTTAGGAGGGGGAGGAATAAAAATTTACCTATCAGGTTCATTGTTCACTATTCTGGTGACTGGGACAACAAAAGCCCTGACTTCAGGATTATACAATTCACCCATGTAGCAAAAGACATTTGTACCACCTTAACCTATTGAAATAAAAAAAAAAATGAAAAAAAGAAAAGGTGGTATATAGACACCATGGAGTATTATTCAGCAATAAAAAAAGAATGAAATCCTGTCATTTGCAGCAACATGGATGGAACTGGAGGTCATTATGTTAAGTGAAATAAACCAGGCACAGAAAGATAAATATCCCATGTTCTCGTACATGGGAAGTGAAAAAGTGGATCTCATGAAGACAGAGTAGATTGGTGGTTACCAGAGGCCAGAAGGGGAGGGAGGAAAGAATGAACAGAGTTTGATTAGTGGCTACCAATAAACAGTTTGATAGAAGAAATAAGACCCAGTGTTTGATAGCACGATAAGGCAACTATAGTTAATAATTTATCATATATTTCAAAATAGCTGTAAGAGAAGATTTGGAATGTTCCCAATACAAGAAATAAAAAATGTTTGAGGTGATGGATATCCCAAAATACCTTGATTTGATCATTATATATTGTATGAAAGTATC
>RJWJ010021735.1:0-27569 GCA_004363605.1 Indri indri | reverse complement strand
CTGTGGTTGGTAAAATAGTGGGGAACCAGGAAAGAAGTCTTGCAATTTTTGCTTTATCATGAATGAAGCACGACAATTGTTATTAAGGTAATTAAATGTAAGCACAAGATAATTTCTAGTTAACATTTTATTTAGAATTTTATGGATTAATTATACAAAGTCAGAATTAGAAACAACCTGCTACTAAGCCCCCTAGAAAACAACTAAGGGAATTATAAATTATCTCATTCTCTCTCTCTCTCTCTCTACATATATATATATATGCATCTGTCTTTTCATAAATTTAAATATTTTGGATAACTATATTCCATTTCAGCTTAAATCATTTGATTAAGAATAAAATGATAAAGCCCTATTTACCAAAGAAAGTAAGGTATAAAGACATGGATTGCACAGATTCTTCTAGGCAGAAGTATAGCATTCGTGGATAAGACAGCATAAATATCAAATAATCAAATAAAACTAACACAAAGCAAAAATTTTACCTACTATCAAACTTCACTTTTTCTTTCTTTTTTTTTTTTGAGACAGTCTCACTCTGTCACCCTGAGTGAAGTGTAATGGCATCATCATAGCTCACTGCAGCCTCAAACTCCTGGGCACAAGTGATCCTCCTGCCACAGCCTCTCACCTCGGCCTCCTGGGTAGCTGGGACTACAGGCGCGTGCCATGACGCCCGGCTCAAACTTTACTTTTAATTTTAAGAAATTGACTAAAGATAAAATGTAAGAGTAGAAGAGTAAGGTTTGCAAATGCTTTTACATTTTCCCAAGTCTCTTTCTGCCTAATTAGGATGCACTCAGGATAAGATTAATATATTTAAAAATCTAAGTTTTATGTGTATCTCTATTACTTAGATAAAGGAGAGAAGTTTAGTCTTGAAATATCTCCACTTTATAGAGGGTTGGTGCAAAAGTAATTGAGGTTTTGGACCGTGAATTTTAAATCATTCTAACTAACTCAAACGCATATTTATTAATCAAAACAGGAACCATTACAATCAACACATTTTTGCCAACGAGAACTAAGTTTGTTTATTCCTGTACCACAAAAATCCATGCTGCAGGATTCCAGGAACTCTTGGAAAGCATTTTCTGCATCCTGGTGGTTGTGGAAGCATTTTCCCTGCAAAAAGTTGTCCAGATACTTGAAGAAGTGGCAGTTGGTTGGAGAGAAGTCAGGTGAATGTGGCGGATGAGGCAAAACTTCGAAGTCCAATTCATTCGACTTTTGCAGGGTTGCTTGTGCGATCTGAGGTCAGGCGCTGTCGTGGAGAAGAATTGGGCCCTTTCTGTTGACCACTGCTGGATGCAGGCATTGCAATTTTGTTGCACCTCATCGATTTGCTGAGCATACTTCTCAGATGTAATGGTTTCGCCGGGATTCAGAAAGCTGTAGTGGATCAGACCAGCAGCAGACAACCAAACAGTGACCATGACCTTTTTCTGGCGCAAATTTGGCTTTGGGAAGTGCTTTGGAGCTTCTTCCCAGTCCAACCATGAGCTGGCCATCGCTGGTTGTCATATAAAATCCACTTTTCATTGCACGTCACAATCCGATGGAGAAATGGTTTGTTGTTGTAGAGTACAAGGAGAGAAGACGACACTTCAAAACGACAATTTTTTTTGATTTTCGGTCAGCACATGAGGCACCTATTTATCAAACTTTTTTACCTTTCCAATTTGCTTCAAGTGACAAACTACTGTAGGATGGTCTACGTTGAGTTCTTCGACAACTTCTCATATAAATTGTAAGAGGATCAGCTTCTATGATTCCTCTTAATTGGCCGTCGTCAACTTCCGATGGCCGTCCGCTATGCTCCTCATCTTTAAGGCTCTCATCTTCTTTGCAAAACTTCTTGAACCACCACTGCACTGTACGTTCCTTAGCAGTTCCTGGGCCCAATGTGTTGTTGCTGTTGTGAGTTGTATCCCTTGCTTTATGATCCATTTAGAACTCGAATAAGAAAATCGCTCAAGTTTGCTTTTTGTCTAACATCATTTCCATAGTCTAAAATAAAAATAAAATAAACAGCAAGTAATAAGTCATTAACAAAAAAACTAAAGTGAGAAATGCACATTAAAATGATGTATAACATAACCACATTTATTTAAGAATGTATTCCAATATCAATGGCAAATTACAACAATGCCAAAACCACATTACTTTTGCACCAAACTTAATACTTATTTTCACAGTTTATGTAATATTTTCCATGAAGCATGCTTCAAAAATCCGTGATTTGAATATTTGTTTGAAATAAGGAACTCTGCATAGAATAAATATATTTTGGCAAGAATTTTTAAATATACAACAAACATCTTCCCAAGTAGCATGCTGCTATTCTAAAAATAATAACAATAATCTATTTCCGAAAAAAATCAATCTTATTAATTGCTTGTGCAATTCAATATGCTTAGAAGTAAACATGCTATAGGCTATCAATATATTGTAGGGAAAATAATATTGCTATTAGTTCAAATAATGAATATTTTAGGACCAGGAAGAAACTCTCAATAACTTGTACAAATCAGACTTGGAAACAGTCTCAGATGGAGGCAAGTCAGAGCCTAAAGCCAATGTATCACATGATCAAATGGATGAAAATGAATCTATGGCCTATTAGAGAGAATCCACAAAAGAAAAGTTATTATAATTTCAAAGATTATATTTTTAGGCACCATTTCTACAGTTCATTATAAATATGATTTTATTCCATGATCATCCCATCATGAGTGGACACAAAAGATGGTAGATAAGAAATGAAAATAACATAATTGAGTTATTAATTACATTGAGAACTTGATTGTTCATAAAATAAATTAATTGAGTAATTATAGGAGCAGAAATAAAATGGAGCTTAAGCAGCATGCACTAAAGACTTGGGAAGAACATTTATACAAAATAAATTATCTTCTTTGTTTTTAGTGTAAACAACCTGAGATTCAGAAGATTCCTATAGAAATAATCCAAAGGGTGAAATCTAAAATGAGGAAGAGAGCCTAAGTAAAGCAGCAGCTAAATTTTTACTGAGGGAACTTCTTCATTTATCTTTCTTCGCTGCCAATTCTGTCACTGCCATATGCTTTCCTTAGAAACCGAGGCACGGAGCCTTCATTCTTTTTCTAAAAGTGTCCATTATATTTCCTGGGGGAAGAGAAATACATTTACCTTAAACAAAAAAATTCTAGATGGGACAGCTAAATTTTACTTTCTTTTATCGAGACACTCAAAGTAAATATGTGTTTTATTTTATCTTGTATTGACACCACTCTTGTTCCAGGAATGATGCCAATATCTTTATCATAATTGTTAAAAATAAATTAACAACGAAGAATCAGAATATTGTATAAATATATTACTTGCCTAGGTAGCCACAGCAAACATAGAAGAACACTACCATTTAATAACATATATATGTGTGTATATACATATATATATATATATAAAATATCAAAATACAAGACACAGTCATACCTCAGAAATATTGTAGGTTCCATTCCAGACCACTGCAATGAAGTAAATATCACAAGACTGTGATCCATATGAAATTTTTGGTTTTCCAGTCCATTTAAATGTTATGTTTATACTATACATGGTCTATTAAGTGCACAATAGCATTATGTCTAACAAAACAATGTACATATCTTAATTTAAAAAAAATTTTATTGCTAAAAATTACTAAGTAAACACATGCTGTTGGCAAAATGTTGTCAATAGACTTACTTGACAAAAGGTTGCCACCAACCTTTAATTGACAAGAAATGCAATATCTTCAAAGCACAATACAGTGAATTACAATAAAATGATCTATTGCTGTGTTTAGACTGACACATTGCCTCACAAAATAATTCTTTGAAAGTGATTGGAGATGAGGAACTTTCAGAATGGTAGAGTAAGGATCCTCATGAACGCTCTTAACATTGAAACAACTAAGAACTGCTGAAAATTGATAATAAGAAGAATAATAGTGTTTCTAGAATTTCCTACAAGCACACAACAAATGAATAAATATTTATTCAAGAATGAGTGATTCATGATGAAACTCTCATTTGTTCTAACTAAATCTCAGTAAGCACAATGAGAGTATGTGGGCCTTGAACCACTCTCTTTCTCTCAAGTCAGTGTGATGGAAGCTTTACTCCTGGTGGGTACAGGTAAGAAGACAAGGCTTCCTTTTTCCATCAGCTGCTAATATAGGACAATGGTTTCTTTCTGGTAGCAGCAGGCAACAACAATTTATCTCCTTCCCCAGATTCATGCTGCAGCTTTATTTCAGACAAGCAGAGCAAGTTAAGCAAAATAGTCTGCCTTCGTCTACCCAGACCCTACTCATAGAGTGAAAGAATACACCAGTTGTGGCAGGTCGAGAATCCCAAATATTGATCATCTCACCACAGCTTGCTCATATGGTGAATGTTCCATGCTGGAAAAGCAAGCCAAGAAAATTGGCCATTACGCTTTTAGAGTAAAAGTGTCCACTGTCCATGCACCCAGCTCTGGGCCAGTAGCACATAGATTCTGTCCAGGTGGAACAATGGGGCTTAATAGCAGGGAAATATGTAGCTCTCCATAAAGTGCTAACTTTATCTGGGAGCAAAGTTTGAGGAACTTCAAGCTTAAGGGCACTGTCAGAAAATGGAAATTTTGATGGTGATCAATTAAGAGGAGATTGACAGCTCCTTTAAAGAAGTGAAATGATAGACCAGCTAAATGATTTTGAGAGACAACCAGGGAAAAGACAGTTGAAAAGAGCCTGTAGCACTGAGGCCATGTCAGAAGATTCTTTCAAAGACCACCCCTGCAAAGAAGATTCGCTTAATCGAACAGACAATGTAACAATACTAGGGCTGTCTGGAAAGTATCCAGCCATTGTTAATGTAACAAGAACAGTTACATGGTTGGATACTTTTCAGACAACCCTCATATATGCACCAGTGCATTGTCAAAAAAACAACATAATGACCAACAGATAATCAACGCAAGTAAACAATTGATACTAACAGGGTCCAAAGTAGAAAGTCATGCATAGAGTATGGGATGTCAGGAAGATGGTGCAACTTCTGAAGTGCAACATTACAGGCTCGACACTACAAAGCAAATGGACTTCACCAACAGATTCTAGTAAAATCACTAAACAAATAAGCAATAACATAAAGCCAGTTTTAAATGAAAAACCTTGATACATAAAAAGAGAAAACAAACAAGAAAATGTGACTCATACATAGAAAAATCAAACTGGCCACCACCACTCTTTTTGAGGTGGCCCAAATGTTGTACTCAACAGAAAAATAGACTTCAAAATGCTATTATAAACACATTCAAATACCTAAAAGCTGAAAACTTCCAAGTTTCTTGAAAAATTTGTTCTACACATTCGAGCTGTTCAAGTGACTCCAAGTAGTATACACGTAAAGAGATACACAACACAGTAAAAATGATGAGAGATAAAGAGAAACAGAAAATTTTGAAAGCAGCAAATAAAAAATGACTTGTCACATACAAGGAACTTCAATAAAACTAACAGGTTTTGATAAAACACTCAACCAATTGGCAATATTCAACCTCATAAAGGGCATCTATGAAGGACCATTGCTAATATCATACTTACTTGTAAAAGACTGAAGGCGTTCCACTAAGATCAAGAGAAAGGCAAGGATGTCCTCTTTCACCACTTCTATTTAACATTGCACTGGAGGTTCCAACCAGAACAATTAAGTAAAAGAGATAAAGGATATCCAAATTAGAAAAAAAGAAGTAAAACTGTCTCTCTTTTAGATCAAATAATTTTTTTGCAGAAGAAAGCCTAAGAAATCCAACAAAAACAATAAAATTAATATTCAAGTTTGCAGGATACGCAATTCATATATAAAATCAATTGTATTTCTATAAAATAGCAATGAACAATCCAAAAATAAAATTAAGAAAATAATTTTATTTATGACAATAAAATACCTAGTGATAAATTTAGCAAAGGGAGTTCAAAATATGTATTATGAAAATTCAAACATTATTCAGAAAAATTAAAGAAGACCTAAATAAATGGAAATATATTCCATGTTCATGGATCAGATGACTTAATATTGTAATATAATATGTAATATTACCAATACTCCCCAAATATATTTACATATTTAACACAATCCCTAACAAAATTCTAGGTGCCTTTTGACATATGAATACACATGTACAAAGAAGCTATACAAATGACTATTAAGCACCTGAAAAAAATGTTCTACATCTTTAAACATTAGGGAAATGCAAATCAAAACCACAATGAGGTATCATTTCATACCCTCTAGGATAGCTGTAATCAAAAAGACTTAAAGTAAAGTTTTGTTGAGGATATAGAGGAATTAAAACCCTCATAGACTGGTGACGGGAAGGCATAATTATGCAACCACTTTGAAAAACAACTTGACAGTCATTCAAAATGCTAACCATAGACTTATTATATGATTTATCAATTTAATTCCTAAGTATTTACTAAAAATAAATGAAAATCTGTGTCTGTACAAAATACATACAAAATATTCATAGTAACATTATTCATAATAGTTAAAAGTGGAAGCAACACATGTATTTCAACTGATGAATGGTTTGATAAAATGTGGTATATCTATATAATGGCATTTTATTCAGCAATAAAATGAATAAAGTACTGATACATGCCACAACATGAATGAACTTTGAAAACCTTATGTTAAGTTAAAGGAGACAATTAAAAATATTACACATCGTATGATTCCATTTGTAGGAAATATTCTGAATAGGCAAATTTATAGAAATAGAAAGTAGATGAATGAATGCCTAGGGCTGGCATTGGGATAACATGCGGAGTAGCTGATACAGGTTACGAAGCTTCTTATGGGTGATAAAAGTATTTATTAGTGTTGATGGGTTCAGAATTTTGTGCATACGTTAAACAAACATTTACCTGAACACTCTAAATGGGTTAATTGTTATATCATATGAATTATTTCTCAATAAAGCCATTAAGAAGAAGAAAACCCACGGGAAGCATGCTAGGAGAAGTTGTGATTGTGTGATAAGCTAAAACATATTTAAAATAAATAAGAAAGAGAAATAATGAGAAGAGATAGATAAGATAGATAATCTCGATTAACAAAAATTCATAAGTAGAACATTAACTTTTTATTTATTTATTTATTTATGTTTTGAGAGAGGGTCTCTCTCTGTCACCTGGGCTAGGGTGCAGTGCAGTTATCATAACTCACTGCAACCTCCAACTACCGGGCTCAAGTGATCCTCCTGCCTTAGCCTTCTCAGTAGTTAGGACTACAGACTACTGGCACATGCTAATTTTTGTATTTTTTTCAGAGACAGGGTCTCACTTTTGCTCAGGCTAGTCTCAAATTCCTGTCCTCAAACAATCCTTCTACTTCATCCTCCCAAAGAGCTAGAATCACAGGCTTGCGTCACTGTGCCCAGCCACGTTAACTTAACTTTAAAGGAGACTGAGAGAAGCCTACAAGTACAAATTGGAGGAAAAAAACCACAAAGTAAGCTATATGTTTTGTTTTACGTTCTCTTGTAAACGTTATAAAGAAATTAGCTGTTTTCTCGTATTGCAAAAATTAATGAAAATTAATGACACAAATGGAATGTCCTAACCATATAAGCCTAGTGAAATTACTTCTCATAAATAATAGACTATCAGGAGTATTTACAGTATTTACTCATCTTTAAGTCAGATGTTAATCTAAAAAATGAAATTATCTGGAAAATTATGAAAAATTAAACTAAATTTAACTGTGCATTGATGAACAACAAATATGAAAAGTCCACTGTGAGTACTCTTCTTACTTTGTTGAAATAACATTTTTTAAAAACCATGAAAATTACGTAATTTTAGGTGTCCTTATCTTTCTGTGTGTGTAGCTGACATTTTATTCACAAAATAAGTGACAAAAACATTGTTCTTTTCATGTGCTCTATATATATGTGACAAAGTTTGAGGATGCTGCTTTGTTTGTCATTCTTTTATTTAATATGATACATGAATCTATTAAATACTCATGCATTATATTCATATAATTTGAAAAAGCTCAGTGTGGAACTTATTGTATCTTTTATGTTCCTCCTATACAATTTTCTAAACCATGTATTTCAAGACACAGAAAAAAAATTATATTGGCTTTTTAATTAACACTGACATTTTTCACTAAAATTATTATTATTAAGAAAAAATATGGTAAACCTTCAGGTTTTATGATTCTAACAGCAAATATGATACTGTAAATATATTGTCTCATTAAATAAGTTGAATGATAATAGTCAGTGCCTTAGTCCCTTTGGACTGCCAAAACAAAATGCCATAGACTGGGTGGCTTAAAAGCAGTTTATGAGATATGGAAATCCAAGATCAAGGTGCTAACAGATTTGATGTCTGGTTGAGGGTCCACTGTCTCATAGACAGCCTTATCGTCACTCTAACCTCACAGGGCAAAAGAGACAATAGTCTTTCTTTGGCTTCCTTTATAAGGACATTAATGCCATTCATGAGGGTTTCCCTTTTCACCTTCAAATACCCCATGACCTAAAACTACTACCCTGGGGGTAAAAATTACAACATATGAATATTCAGGAGACATAGACATTCGTATAATAGCAACGAGATAATTTTTTTTTTAAATCAAAGAAAACTTAAGGTAAGGCTAAAATTATTAAGTAGAAAAAACCCCACAGAATTACTATATTAGTATTCCTTTAGAATTTGAGTTTTAGTCATAATAGGTTACTCTATATTTTTTCTATATTAATATTGCAGTAGCCTCTGAGAAATTAGTGAAGGCAGGATAATTGCTATTTTAGTCATTCATTGCCCTTGTATTTTAGCATTACTAACAAAGTGACTTTGTCTTAATCAGTTAGTTAATATCCCTCCTTATTGTAAAGTAATACATATTCTTTGAAAAGGTTACAGAAAACAAATATAAATAGAATTTTAAAAAGTGAATATAAATCACCTCAACTAGATTCAACCAGTAACAATATTTTGCTTTATTCACTTTCAGCATACTTTCAGTGCAATCTTCCTTGACATATTTTCCAGAATACTCAGGATAGATGTATATGTCTGTATCTGTTTAGAAGGAAACTTCATGGCATAATTTTTTATAGGTTTTATACAAATTCAATTAGAATTTTATTCAGGCATATAGTCACCTTTTTCATACTGTTTCACATTTTTCTAATGTTACAAATCACGAATTTAAGTATATGATTCTATCCCAACTCTCTTTTGTACCAGCTAACTAGAATAATAGTATATTTGTAATTTTACACCTAACATCTACTTTAATTCTTAAAATGTGTATTTTTTCTTAAAAAAATTTATGTATTGAAAACAATTATTAGGAAAAAAAAGATGTTAAAGGCAGTCAAACCACAACAAAGGCAGAAAACAGATCATCACAAGCCAATCACAGTGAAGAAAGCACAATATATTTTGATCATTGGCCAGAACAAAAGATGGACTTGTACAGTATTGACTAAAAAGCTCTCTTATAGAAAAAGGAAGGCAGCATTAAACTTAATTGGTCTGAATTTATTTTTCTATTAAATTAGAAATCATTTAATGGGTATAATAGAATTTTAACCAATAAATGAGAATAATAGTCTTCTTGATGGGATTTTTTTAAACTTTTGTAGTAGGAGGCCTCTAAGGAAAACATTTTTGGGTAATTAGAATTTTTCTAGGTTAAATGCTGTAGAAAGTGACATAAGAAAGGATTCTCTTTAGTAACTAGAAGTAGAAGGTGACATCTGATTGGTGTATATAAAATTGGTAACCTAAACACACAGAAAAGCATACAAATCTTTTCAAGTGACTTTTAAGGAATATGATCTTACTCTATATCCCTAATGCAATATATTCTAAGGGGGAAAACACACTATGAAGAAATCTTAAAGTTTTATCAATAGTCTTTTAGTATTACTATTAGTTATAATTGAAGTAAACTTTTTAAATTATGCTACATGGCATGACAAGTAAACCTATTAATGTCATTAATGATCACATTTTGCAGTGCATGTGAAAAGAATTACAAATAACAAATCAAGTAATTTATTTCAACATACCACATTTAATTTTAAATTATTTTATCTATATGTGAATTTATAAATGTGTTTATATTTTTTCAAAACTGTTTTCATTGGCAAGTCTAGGACACAAAATCACCTCAGCAGAAATAAAACTATATGGCTTCCTGATCTTGGTTTATAATACAATTTTCCACTGAAAAGATACAACATTGCTAGGATATATAGTTTAGACCAATTCTGGGTCATGAACATTCTAGGTAAGCCTTTAACACCTTGCTGTGGTAAGACAACAAGGAATTACTCAGATTAAAGGAGGTTTGAAAAGGACTTGGAGCAAGCTTCTTGGTACTCACACACTCAAATTTGAACATTAAATAAATTCTCATTTATTGAAAATGTTAAAAAAAATAACCAAATTAGTCTATAATGATACCTAAAAATGAATAAAGAGGACTCATTTTACACCACCTGAAGCATCTATGACACCACACGATTTTTTGGAAAAATAGTAATGAATACAAAATAATCAAGCCTTCATCCTGTCTTTTAGGAGAATCATATTAATATTCAATGTAAAGTATTGCTTCCTTAAAAAGGTTGCCAGATAATAAATATAAAAGGAATGATTGGATTAACTACAATTATAAAATTCCACATAAAATAGCTGCTGAAATTAATAGGGAAAAATGAGAGGGAAAACATAATTCTCATTGCTTTCAGAGATTACTTCCTAAGTACAAGAAAAATGTCCCTTTACAATGGAGACAACTTGAGCCACCATCTTAATCAAATGATCCAACATTACCATCATTAACATTGGTGTTATGATATTATGTGACATTTAGGATGTTGCAATATACAAGGGGACTTCATGAAGCTCATGGAAAAATGAAGTTAGATGATAAAAATAAAAAATGTAAATTTTGTTTCTCAGCGTAAGCTCCACCAAGTTCAATACATTTTTGTAAGCAAGAATACCAGCCATTAATTCATCCCTATAGAACTAAACCTCCTTGGAATTTAACCATGTCAATGAAGTCTTTTTTACATTATTAACTAAAGAAATATGGGGGCCCTTAAATGTTTTTTAAGATTAGGAAACAAACCAAAAAAAGTCAGAGGAGCCATATTAGAATTTTAAGGTCGATGCCTAATGATTTCCCATCAAAACTCTTGTAAAATTGCTTTTGTTTGATGAAAAGAATAAGCAGGAACAGAGTCATGGTGGAGAAGGACTCTCTAGTGAAGTTCTCCTAGGTGTTTTTCTGCTAAGGCTTTGGCTGACTTTTTCAAAACACTCTCATAATAAATAGATGTTATCATTCTTTGATAACATCAAAGAATGCCCTCCTGAAAGTCAACAAGCAAAATGCCTCAAGCATCCCCAAAAATATTGCTATGATCTCTGCTCTTGACTGGTCCATTTTTGCTTGGACTGGACCGTTTCCATCTCTTGGTAGCCATTGTTTTGATTGTGCGTTGTCGTCAGGATCATACTGGTAAAACCATGTTTCATCTCCTTTTACAATTCTTCAAAAAAAAAAAAATGCTGCAGAGTCTTGATCCCGTTAATTTAAAATTTCTATTGAAAGCTCTGCTCTTGTCTATAGCTGATCTAGTCACAACAGTTTTGGCACTCATTGAGTGAAAAGATTATTCAACTTTAATTTTTCGGTCAGAATTGTATAAGCTGAACCTTTCGAGATTTCTATGGTGTTGGCTATACTTTGTGCTGTTAGTTGTTTGTCTTCTTCAATCAGGGTGCAAACAACATACATTTTTTCCTTGCAAATTAATGTGGCTATTTTGCCACTGCAGGCTTCATCTTCAACATCGTCTTTTCCCTTCTTTTAAAAAAGTTATTTATTTGTAAACAACTGATTTCTTTGGGACATTGTCCCCTAAATTTTCATAAAGTATAGATGATTTCATCATTCTTTTACTCAAGCTTCACCATAATTGTTTGTTTGTCCTTGATTCTATTTTAGCAGAATTCACATTGCTCTGATAGGGGCTATTTTCAAACTGATGTCTTATACTTCCTCGTATCTCAAACTAGATCCTGGTCAGGTATGTGATAAAAAATTAGTATAAGTTCATCCTGGTGCAAAATAATTTTGAAATCCATGGATCATTTTTCATACTATGTATTTTTTATGAAGTTTTTGAAGACCACTCTTATGGTGCATTATGGCATCTATTTGCTGTTATTCACAAAATATTTTACCTAAATTTAATAAAATAATTAGATTTAAATTCCTCTTTATAAGAATATGGGGGATAAAGGAAAAAATCAATTGAACCAGGAAAATTTTATATGGTAGATTCTAACTGTTGATCTATTTCGGCATCGGTTACTAAATAAAATTTTTATTAACATCTTAATGTAATGTAATGTAACAGTAATGTTTTGTGCTACTCATGACTTTCTTTAATCTATTTGTATTTTCATTGTTACTATCTAAGGTTGGAATTATTTAAGCTTGTATAGTTCAGAAAAAGTGGGTTATAGTCTTCTGATACTCATTTAAATAGAAATAACAGAAGACAGGAAGAGAAAAATAAGAAAGCAAGGAAGGAAGACAAGATAGGGAGGAAATTAATAGTTTTACACATCAATAATGGTATAGGGGAAATATGATGATTGTAAGATGAAAAGAGAGAATGTAATTATGTTTCACCTGTTCTGTTTTCTGCTAGTACAAAACAGGCCATTGATACACATCCATATGCATGTGAGGGAGTATTTTAAAGGCCATAATCATTATATTGAGTCATAAAATTGGTAAGTACTCCTTCTTCAACTTAATGACTACTGAAAATATTGAGAAAACAAAGAAAATGATAGGATCATTTTCTTATGACCAAGGAAATATCCTCTCAAAATCTGTTAAACTGATTTTTCTTCAATGCCTACGAAAACAAACAAAATATTATGTTTTCTTATAAAATCTAATTTAATATTTCAAATGAAATTGTTGTCCTTATAGGTAACTAATTTATTATTATAATGCCAAACGTTAACGTCAATTGATATAGATATGCATTAGCCTCCTGTTGGTCTTCTGAATGATCATATTTCTTGACAAGAGGAGCAATTACATTGTAGAAAATGAATAGGTGAAGGAAGCAAAAAAGCAGAAACACAATTCTATTTTGGGGATTTCCAAGTTATCTGAGCTAATTAAATTCCCTCTTGCTTCACCCTCATGGAGTTTAATCTTGGTCACTGGTACCAGCAGAATCCCGACTATGAAAATCAAGCGGTACAGATTTCACTGAAAATTTGTGGGAGGGGGCGTGCCAAAAGACAGAAAGGCCGATATCAATTGGTTTGGGGAGATTAACTTAAAAAAAAGGATAGAAGGAAATGAAAGAGCTGGTTATCAAAGTAAGAATATTTTGGAGGATATGTGAGGAAGAATAAAATGATTTAATGTAATATTTTAAGTTCAATTTTGCAATACCGGGTGTGATAAAATCCTATCCTCTGTAACTCCCATTGATGTTTCAGGGAAATCATTGCACAAAGTGGCAAGATTGGGTTTGTGGAAGAAATCTTTCACGTTGAAAAAATATTAATAAAAATGTAATACATGACCCATTTTAGAAAGCGTTTTAAGACTAGTTATATTATTGTTAAAGAAACTACTAAACGAAAATGGAGTAAGGGAGAGGGGGTTAGAAAATATTTTATGGTGACCATTCATTTGTTTAAACCAAAGACAAACCAAGAGCATATATTTAAATGACTCTGAAGGAAACTAATAGCAAAATAGAGATAGTAAGTGTTTGAAAAAGCCTATTATGACTAAACTCACAAAATGAGAACATTTGCTGTGAAGGTTAATGCACTACATATTACTTATTCAACTGCATTTAGCCATTGTCAAAGATTTTGGAATTGAGCTCAATATAGCATACACAGGAGAATACTTTACTTTGAAATACCCACACACTTCAGAAAAGATAAGGGCGAAATCCAAGATAAAGTTCCTTTTATATTGTTTGTTGTTCTATACTAGGAGCAGGAAGAGTTTTGCATATTCATACAATTGTGTGCATGAATATCAAGAGACTTTTACATGATACCTTATTTCCTCCAGCAAAGTCAAAAAGGAAAATTTGAAAATAATTAATATTTAGCTTCTATATTGATCACTACTAGAGAATATTATTATTATTACCTGACATTTAAGCAAGATATGCCTTTTTAACACTCTGTATCACTGTCATAGGCAGTTAAAAAACACAAATGAATAAAACTATAAGGATAAATAATGAAATAAAATAAGTGCAGAAAAGGATGAAAGGACTGTTTCTTATGTTGGGTTTTATTTTTAAGATATCTTCTATCCTTTATTAAAGCAAGTAATTAACATGAAGAATATTCAAGGAGAACTCAGCATATGAAGTCAGTGTTCTGGATCTGGTATGAAGGATATTGTATACAATATTTAAACAGCTTCGCCTTTTAGCCATAGAACATATAGAACATATAGGTGTAACATAACATATGTGTTAAAAATCAGGCAACCTGGGTCTCCTTAATTCTGTTTTTTATTTAAAAAATATTTAAATCATACTGAGAGAATTACAGCTTATCTAGCTCTCATAATACTGGAAAAACAATTGTTTCTGGTAAAGCATTTTGAACAACTTTCTATTTGGGAAAATTTGTTGCACTGTCACTAAAAATGCTGATATATTATAGTTTAGAAGGTGAAATTTATCTTAGATAGTACTGATAAAGCAGCAGAAAATGACATTACCTTAAACTTGCTTCACTGGTTCCTATCAAAAGAGTCTTAAGGGGATTTAAGGTAATTCTCAATCTTCCCATCCTTTCCAGGAGAAAAATCTGTCAGAACTCTGTCATGACTTAGATACATGTTCCTTTTCTAAGGAAAGTTCCCTGACTGCCAAATAATGCAAGTCCCAAGTGGAGTCATAAATCTTATTTGGAGAGTGAAGTTGTAGTCTGAACCAAGTAGGAGATTTGGAATTGTATTCCTTTGGGCCAGAGTATTGTATAGTTATCGAATTTTTTTTATTATAGGAATTGTTGACACAATGTGTTTGAATGTATACACTGGGACAAATTCAGAAAAATAAAATAGGACTCCCCATATAATGAATAAGTGATTGCAAATTATTATTAATAATATCTTAGTTACCTAATATCATTTAAGGCTCAAAGCTTTAATAAAAAATGTTGATACCAAAAGATGTTAAGGAAAAAACTGTTCTGTTAGAATAAGCCAGACACTTGGGGCTCCTCTGAAGGGCACTGGACCTTGATGAAGGGCTCTCAGAATAAGTTTCGGACAATTTTACATGCCATTAAATGCCCACAGGCCCCTTGGGTAGAAAATTTTCTTAAGAAGAGCTGGCCTTTGTAGTCTCATATTATTCTGTAGACATATAGGACATGCACACTCAACAAATCACACAGAATCCCAACCCTAAACCTATGTAAAATATTTCTGCACATTGTATGATACCATGAGTGTGTTTATGGGGGGAGAGGAATATTCGCAGTTAACGGTTGTTTGGGCTGAATGAAACAATTACCTGAGGTATTCTAACCTTTCTTATTAATCTGAAAAGCCTGATTCTTTGATCCTGCTGGGCCTTTATGTCTTGATAGTCCAGGTTTGTGAAGGTCCAGCCATTGCAGAGTAGGTTTGCCATCAGGAACTGGTTGAAGAGGGTATTAGCACTAGGTTGTGTTCAGTTATGTTGGCACAAGCTGATCGCTCTATCGAGTTACCACTTTCCAGGGGTTCACTAGTTTTTCTGCCCCAAAATAAGATTTTAAAACACCAAACAAATATTTACCTACCTAGTACATCAAAATGAGCTCAGAAAAAAATTGTGCCAATGTGCTTTGAGTTTACCTAATTATAAAAACAGAACAAAATAAAACAAAAACAAAATGAAAAAAAATCCTTCCTTATAACTTATTATTTTGCAGTGGTACTTTGTTATCCTAGAAAAATGTATCCTAAAAATAGACTTTCAAGTTTATCAATATCTTTCATATCAATAACTGAACATATTATTCTCAGCAAATAAGAGACATTTCTAATATGTTAAAATGGCTTGTTACAGTTTCAATCTTTTTGTCAAGTGTGTGCCAGGTTAAATTATTAAGAAATGAACTCTAAAAATTACTATTTATTTATTTGGATGCAGATAAGGTTTGAAAATAAAAGACATGTAACTTAATATAAAATGTCAGTACAATAGATTGTCATCCATACATTTTCATAAAAGGATTATGAGGAGGCAACTCAATTTTATCAAAAGAAAGTAATTACATATTTGAGCCCTTATCAAATCTCTGATGCAAATTTACTTATTAGCATCTGTACATAAAAGAGTGTTTAAATTTAATCTGATAACTTGATCCTTGTTTTTGTAAATTCTTATGTGAAGGTACCCAGCATACCTCTCCCTTGCATCCATCTGAAGACATTGTTACCACATATTAACCTTATCCTACCTGTTGGGAAATCAGTACTTTTAAATAACTATAATTTTTTCCAGCAAACTGTTCGCACATATAGCATGTCTTCTAAAATATGTTTAACTCTATCATAATGGTTCATCCTATTCTATCCTATCCAGAATAATAATATGCTATTACTATGGTTATATCACTTTAAAGGGTTTTGTCAACATAAAAACCAACATATACCAATTGGAGTTTAAAGTTTAGTGCTGTTTCATCAAATAAAATACTACAAAGGAGGGAGTGGGCTTAAGCCAGTAAGAAGGCTAGATTTGTCTTTGACCCTTTTTATAACCAATTGTTCTTAACTCAGCCATTCATAGGCTACCAGGACAATCACAGTGACAGTAATTCTGGTATTATTCTCCTGGGCTGCAAAACTGCTGTGTTGTGCCATGAGGAGGTAGGCAGTGTAGTTATTATTGATCATAAATACTTATTTTTCATATGGTTTTATATTTAACATCTAGTCCTTGGAGCCTTTCATTCAATTTGTCTAAATAAATAATTTCCTTTATGACAATAGGATAGTATGGTGATTTGAGATCCCTAAAAGAAGAATTTGATAGGGAGCTTTATGTGCGAGTCATGAGATAATATTCTGTGGTGAAACCTGTGAGGACAAAGCAAAAGAAAAAGCCAAGCAAATGTATAGTTTTACCTAAAGTCAGAATCAGCCTGATTTCACAGGGAGCTCAGGGGTATTAATTACATCATAGAGTTGTCCCACCTTTATATAAGATATTTTGCAACCTATTATCAACTATTCATTGACTGTGGATAGCTGAAGCTGATAAGAGACACAAGATCTTCCTGGCATTTCTGTCTTCCTGGAGCAATTCTTTGCAGAAGGATGCAACGGGAAACTTTAGCAGCAAATCGTCTCAGAACCTGGGGCATGAGTAAACAGGTCTGGTAAAAGTAATCTGAGTGCATTACCCATTTTGCCACTACGCACAGATTCCAGCACTGCGCTCTACATTGTTTTTCATTTAGTGTAATCTTTTTTCCTGGGATTGGCAGGAATCAGCATAATGAAGGTCCAGAATTCAGCCACAAACACCATTACTGACACTGTTAAGCTGGCATCCACAGCAGGGATCAAGTGAGAATACAATATAAGATTTTGGTCTTTGTGAAAACAACATGTGCTCATGTATATCAGGGCCCCAGCAGGAGATTTATTCTAGGGACCCAGAGCAGATGGTACAGTTGCCAATTGACCTTTATGGAACATTGTTCACTGCTTGACTTTACTAAAATAAAAAGGCAGGGAAAAAAAAATATCAGCTATCCTAGTCTCGAGAATCTATTTAATCCACCTAAGTATTTGTTCTGTATTCATATATAAACATTGAAACAATTCATATTTTCCTCAAAACAATACTTTATAAAAATTAAATCTGGGCTAGATAATATTAGTGTTGCCAGATAAAATACAAGATTTCCCAGTTAAATTTGAATTTCAGATAAATAACAAATAATTTTTAAGTATAAATTTTCCAATGCAATATATGGAACACATTTACACTAAAATGTATTCATTGTTTATCTGAAATTCAAATCGATCTAGGCGCCAGCGTATTTGCTTGTTAAATCTGGCAACCCTAGATAATAAACAGAGTACTTGAAATATCATGCTCACAGTGCAACAGCGTTTTGCAATTTTAAACAAGAAAATATTTTTTCATCATTTGTCCTGCATTTTTTATTATCAATATATAAATTAAAAGTAAAGGCATATTTACAAAGAAATAAGAAACAAAGCATCAAAACATAATATATTCAAGTTCTTGAACTGTTGCTCTTGTCAACTTCCTAGAAACAGCAAATGTTAAACACACACTCACTCTCACAGACATGTACACATGTGAACATACACACAATTTTTCATCCTCATTAAGTTTTAAAAGACTGCTGTTTGGTGGAGTTACAGCATCAATTTATAAAAGATATATAAAAAGAAAAATCTCAGCTCCCCTGCAGTGGCAGTTGAAAACGCATTGCGTTGCCTTCACTGCTGAGCAGAGCAGTGCTGAGCTACTAGCTGTAATATTGCTTGGAATTGGAGACATCCATCACACTGAGAAGCCCCACCAGTTGGCAGGAAAGGAAAGTTTCTTTATGTGTGATCTCCTTCTAGGAATGGAAGAAAGGGGTCAGTTTTTCTTGTCCAGCCTTTCTTATCCTTTTCATTTTTGTATTATTGTTCGAGAATTTATATCACAGCAGTTATTCTCTTATCTACTCACACATACCATTAACAAGTTAAAGGGTTTGCATGAGTTTCTTATATGGAACTTTCTTTATTTTTAATAAAAAGTTTCTGAGAATAAAGTAAAAAAAAAAAGATAAACATTATCTTTAACAATTTAAAATTAACAATAATGTAACTTCTAGCCAGCTGAGTGCAGCCTGATCTCATTTCAAGAGAGAATACTTTTGATTTGTTTTTAACAGACTTTTCTGGAAAAGCCCTACTGCATCAATCAGCCAGTTTAAATTGTATTTTTCAAATAGTTTGAGTGAAGTCACTGTTTAAGAATCTTGGACTTAGAGCAATAAAGTGCATATTATAAAGTTAAATAATCCACTCACAGCACTGAGCATTAACTATGATTTCCTTAAAGTTTTTGCTTTGCTCTTTTTTATTTGTTTGCTTGTGTGCTTCCTTGGTAGTTTTTTAGCTTTGCCTCCTAAACTTCAAAGTTATGCAAACAAGTTAAAGGAAAAGTATGAAGATAATTGAAGTAGTGAAGATGCAATCTTATGGTAATGAGGATTATCTAATATAGAAAATCAAAGAATAACATTGTACATTCTGACTCCACTTTGGGGCAATAAAACTAAATTTTCAAAAGATATGAACTCAAGGCATCACTAAAGCATAGTGGGAGTAGGGAGCACATACAACTCTGGTGGTCATAGATTCATTTGTAATTGCCCACCACCAAACCTTTCCAAGAAGCATCACTTGGAAAAAGTCAGTTGTTAAAATAGTGGTAGAGATGATTACTAAAAAAAGTCTGGGTGAATGGATTTAGGACCGTGAAAGCAGATACTAGGTGAGTAGGCTTTTACCTGAAGTAAATCTGCTTCCTAGTCTCTCTGTATCTATCTCTGTCTCTCTCTCCTCGCAACCCCTACCCGTCTCGCTCTCCTCTCAGCATGAGACTGTACAGGATAAGGACTGGTGGATTGTATAGGATAAGTACTTTACCCAGTTAACGTTGAGTCAAAGTAACTGATGTTTCCAGTGGAATATAATGAGAAGAAACAGTAAAACATATGATGAGCACAAGTGTTATAAAATAAAGCAAGCATGGGATAGAAACATGATAGAAACAGAATGAGGAATAGAATTAAGTGGCCTAGACGGAAGAATAATTTGAATGAGCATAATAAATAATATTAAAAGGAAAAGAAAGTATATAGTACTGGGAATAAATATGAGGCAGAAATGAGTAATTGTAAAGAAGAAGAACTGAAAATATGGGATATAATACTTAACAATAGTTAAGGAACAACAACTACAACAACAGGAACAAAAATCACCAATATGTGTTCAGTAGTAAAATGGATTCTACCAGAGAATAAATCATTGAGGCTGGAAGTAATTCAACCAGACTTTACAGAAAAGTAAAGAAAAGATGACAAAATAAAATTTTTAAAAGTTAGCAGATTTGGAAGATAGATATAAAAATGGCTAAAACACATATAATACCAGAATTAGAGGAGAAAATAAAATAGAATTGCAATTGCAGAATAATTTGGATGCAATATTTTAGAATTATCTATATAAATGAAAATCTGAGATCTCCAATTAAAAGTAAACCTAAGGTAACCAAAATGTACTAGGGAAAAGACAAGTAAATTTAAACACATTGTAGAGAGGTTACATTGCATCAGAATCAAAAACAAAATTTTGTATAGTTTTCACAGAGAAACTATATTTACAAAACAATAAGAAGCATGCTGGCTTCAAATTTCTGAACAGCAATATTCAAAAGTTAAGAAAACGGGTTCATGTTTCCAGAATGTTCAATGAAAGGACACGCAGACCAAGATTTCACACCCAACAAAATCACCATTCAAGTGCACTGGAAAAACAAAAAATAATCTTAAGTATTCAAGTCTTCAGAACATGTACCACATAAATATCACCTTTGAAAACTCTCTTATAGACCATAACCAAGCCAAATAGTGATTCTTTTTTCTCAGTGCCATACTTGGTCTTTTATAGTCTCCACTATATTGCTAAGGTTGTAAATTTAACAAACTACATTTTCCAGACTCCCTTGAAGGTGCCTGGATTGTTACTCACTCACATAACTTGGTTACAAATACACTGATAATCTTGAGGGCTTCAGCAGTTTCCAAAGCAGAAGCACCTAAGGAACTCACTACTGTAATTTTCCTAAGGTAGCCACTGCTTCCTATAATTACTTCAGATAACTGCTGATTTTGCTCAACCAGCGCTTCCATCACAATAGTATGTAATTTCCAATTTTAAATTTATCTGTTTAAAACATTACAATTAATATCTTCCTTTCTGATTAAACATTGACTGAAAGAGTACCTCAATAGATGTATGGAAAGCAAAGAGGAATAATAATGTCTCATCTAAAAAGAGCAAAGTTATCTAAATCTTTAAATCTTAAGAATGAATATTGTGTGAAACTATGAAAATGGCTGAGGAAAGAAAGGGAAATATGAGAGGGCAAAAAAAGCAATTTTTTGTAAGTTTTTTCTTTAGGCAATAGAAAGATGAGAAAGAGATATTTAAGAAAAAGGAGGTGATAAACACAAGTACAGGTAAGTAAGATGTCACCAGAGAAATAAAATATGTACAAAATATAATTATCATGAAAATTGTGATATATAAAGTGAAGGATGAGAAAAGAAGAAAACAATTTTTAATGTTTGGTGAATGAACAATATTAGATTGCAAAAATAAGTTCTCATATAACAGTCATTTTCATGATGTAATTGAATAAGCTATAAATCAAGAATGAAGACTCTAAAGTTTTAAAAACTATCATTAAAATATTTAAAACAAATCTAGATCTCATAAAAAGAGATATGGGGAAGTAAATAGATAAGCAACTATGGAAGAAACAATTCAGCCAGACGAAAAACAAAATAATACAAAAGAGTCAGTTACCCCAAAGAAACACATTTAGACACAAGGATGTCTTTAAAGTTTAAACTGAGGCGATAGAAAATACATATATTAGGCATATATAAACCAAAGGAAAAAAATATTACAGGTCAAACACACAAAGTATGCCATGATATAGAGCATGTGACTAGCATAATCTAAAGCTTGAATCTATTTATGACTAATATGAACAGAGAAAGAACTTTATTATATTATCATTTGTATCCAAAGGCAATGCTTTTGGATATGTAGTGATTTAAAGATGAAGAATATCTGCATGAAGTCAATTTTAAAATGTGATTAAAAATTTAAAAAGGACCATATAAATAAAGAAATACAGAGTTCTCATTTTATGAAATGAATTGACATGATAAAAATGCCAGGTCTTCTCAAAGTAATTAGAAATCCAATTTAATTTCAGTTAAACATGTAATAGATTTTTAATTAAAGGAAATTTTATAAACAGATTTCAAAAACAAATCACAAACATCTGTGGAAATTTGAAATTTTAAAAAAAAAGAAGAAGAAAATTTGCTCCATAAATGTTAAAATCTGTTACAAATTCATGGTAATACAAATACATACAAACATACATACATACATACATATATACATAGAGAAACAAAAAATAGGCAAACAAATAACTAGAAATATGGACATTAGAGCACAATTAAGTCTTCAACATGAGACATATCGATATATGAGATCACAGTATATGATCAAAGAAGCATTACAAATCAGTGGGGGACATTATTATTTTAAAACTGGCTAACTACATGGACTAAAATAAATGTTTTTGGAAATCAAGGGTATCCAAATGGGGGCAGAAGAGATCAAATTATTGCTCTTTGCTGATGATATGATCTTATATCTAGAACACCCCAAATATTCTACCATGAGACTACTGGAATTGATAAACAAATTCAGCAAAGTCTCAGGTTACAAAATCGATGCACAGAAATCAGTGGCATTCCTATATGCTAACAACAGTCAAACTAAGAACCAAATCCAAGACTCAAAACCCTTCACAATAGCAACAAAGAAAATGAAATACCCAGGAATATTTTTAACTAAGGAGGTGAAAGAGCTCTACAGGGAGAACTAGGAAACACTGAGGAAAGAAATAGCAGAGGATATAAACAGGTGGAAAACCATACCATGCTCTTGGGTAGGCACAATCAACAGTGTTAAAATGTCTATACTTCCCAAAGTGATCTACAGATTCAATGCAATCCCTATTAAAATACCAATATCATTTTTCACATAAATAGAAAAAATAATTCTATGCTTTGTATGCAACCAGAGAAGACCCTGTAGAACAAAGGCAATCTTAAGCAAAAAGAACAAATTGGGAGGCATCAATTTACGAGGCTTAAAGCAATACTACAAGGCTATAGTAACCAAAACAATATGATACTGGCACAAGAACAGAGACATAGACCATTGGAACAGAACTGAGAACCCAGAAATAAAACCATCCTCATATAGCCATCTTATCTTTGACAAAGAAGACAAAACCGTACACTGGGAAAAAGAATTGGTATTGAATAAATGGTGAGGGAAAATTGAATAGTCACATATAGAACACTGAAACACCTCTCACCTCTCACAAAAATCAACTCACAGTGGATAACAGACTTAAAGCTAAGGCGTGAAACTGTAAGAATTCTAGAAGAAAATGTTGGAGAAACCCATACAGACATTGTCCTAGGGAAAGAATTTATGAAAAAGGCCCCAAAGGCAATCACAGCAACAACAAAAATAAATAAATGGGACCTGATCAAATTAAAAAGCTTCTGCATAGTCAAGGAAACTATCATGAGAGCAAACAGACAACCCACAGAATGAGAGAAAATATTCACATGCTATACATCTGATAAAGGGCTAATAACTAGAATCTATATAGAACTCAGGAAAATCAGCAAGAATAAAATTAAACAATCCCATTAAAAAGTGGACAAAGGACATGAACAGAAACTTTTCAAAAAAAGACAGACTAATGGCCAACAAACATGAAAAAATGCTCAACATCTCTAATCATTAGAGAAATGCAAATCAAAGCCACATGAGATATCACATAACTCCAGTGAGACTGGCTTTTATCAAAAAGTCCCAAAGCAATAAAGGTTGGTGTGGATGTGGAGAGATAGGAACATTCATACACTGCTGGTGGGACTACAAACTAGTAGAATCTTCATAGAAAGCAATATGAAGATACCTCAAGGAGCTAAAAGAAGCACTACCATTTGATACAGCAATCCCACTACTTAGCATTTACTGAAAGAAAAAAATGACATACTATAAAAAAGACATCTGCACTACAATGTTTATAGCATCGCAATTCACAATTGCAAAGATGTGGAAACAACCCAAGTGTCCATCAATACATGAGTAGATGAATAAAATGTGGTATATGTCTAACATGGAGTTCTACTCAGCCATGAAAAACAATGGTGATCTAGAACCTCTTGTATTATCTTGGACAGAGCTGGAGCCCATTTTACTAAGTAAACTATCACAAGAATGGAAAAACAGCACCACATGTACTCACCATGAAACTGGAATTAATTGATCAACACTTAAGTGCACATTTAGTATTAACATTCATTGGGTGTTTGGCAGGCAGGTGGGAGAGGGGAGGAGGGGATGGGTATATTCACACCTAATGGATGTGAAGCGCACCATCTGGGGAACGGACACACTTGAAGTTCTGACTTGTGTGGGGCAAAGGCAATATATGTTACCTAAACTTTTGCACCCTAATAATATGCTGAAATAAAATAAAATAAATAAATAAATAAGCAACAGAAAAGAAAAAAATTAAATAAATGTTTTTATATCATATATAACCATGTTCTCCAGGTGGATAAAAGATCTCAATAGAGAAGAAAATTTAAAAGGTGATAGAAAAAAATTAGAAAATTATTTTTGTTGCCTTAAGAGGAATAGTTGTATAAAAGTTTCCGAACTGGGTATAAGGTAAATTTTATGAATTCGAATTGATTAAAAGTAATTACATCTCATTTATGTAAAATATAGATTGAGTTAACAGGTAAGTCACATTCTGGAGAAGACTTATATAAGATATGAAGCCAACAGAGCTATATAAGTATTTTTACATATTAAAAGAAGTACAGAAACTCAATACCAAATAATAGTAATAATAAACTATAGAGGGAGCCAAGATGGCAGACGAGAAAAGCTGCCAGTCAGAGTGTCTCTGCAAAAAAGACAAATTTTAGAAGAAAGAGAAAAAATAAGCTACCAGAGAAACTTAGATCGGGTGAGGGTCGGAAGGAAGGGTGCCTGAAACTACAGGAGACTCCATGGGAAGATGTTGTGGAGGAGAACTGGAAGGAGAAAGGTCCCGAGAGGCTTGGAGACCAGCCACAAGGGTAGATGGAGCAGATAACTTCCTCCTCCCTTGCATCTCGGACTGCTGGTGGGCTCCTGAGCCATTGGAGAGACCTGCCGACACCAGCCCAGAGACAGCTGCTGCCAGTGAGCAGAGGCCTCTTGGGGACTCAGCGCTGGGTTCCTAGCCCCCTCGGAGCACCTCCTCCGGTGCAGACCCGAGCCTATCAGTAGATGCCATACTGCTCCATTCTCTCCTTCCCCCTCTCTACCCGTGGGTGCCCAGAGACACAATTTAGCCATCACACGGAGGCTACTCCAAGGAATGGGGCCTTTCCTTTTGGGGCCCTACAGCAGACTGAGGAATACTCAGACTACAAGTTCCCTACCTGCTAGCCCTCCCAGGTCTACTTGCCTGGTGACTCCAGAAAAGTGGGGCAAATCCTGAGGTGGAGTGAAATCGATCCAGCTTGGGCACCCTGTAGGTAATTCAAGACCAGCAACCCTCCCCTTGGCAGGGTCAGGGATTGATCTCCAGGGTCCAGGGGACAGGCCTGCAGACCAGACCCTGTACACCCAGGTCAGGATCACACTGCTCTTGGGCACAGAAGAGAGATTTGTGAGAGAGGCTACTGAGGAGTGTGTGCCTTCAGGGAGAGATCAGCATGCCACAGTGGCAACCCTCCTCCCAAAGGAGGGCTGTGCACCTAGCTCAGGCTATGATCCTGGGTGGGGAACCTTCTGGCCAACATTACAGCCAGGGGAGATCCATGGGCCTGAGGTCCCACCTCCTGGCAGAGGCCTGGGAGAGGCCACGGAGAGGGGGAGATTGGAGAGGAGTGAGACCTGCTCAGAGTGCTGGTCTTGGACAGCCCCACCCCTCAAGCCCAGACTTTCAGCTGAGTGGAGCCATTTCAGCCCCTCACAGAAGCTTTGCAAAGAAATGAAGAGCAGAACTTTGACCCCTGCTAACAGCAGTTGTGGAGCCTGAGGGCAGGCTTACCGAACCCAGCCCCACCCAGACTCACTCCCCCCACCAAGGTGGAGAATAAGGACACACCTGGAAATCCCAGGTCCCCACCCACTACCCGAGGCACAAGAGGGCCTCTCTAGAGGAATAAGAGCTGGCTATAGGATCCAAAAACAGCACTACACCTCGCTCTTTCCTGCAAGCAACTCCTACTAACAGGGAGGTCATCCTGCACACCCTTTTACTACATCTACTGATTTATCATAAAGGGTGTGGTCAAATCTCACCCATAAACACCACCTACAGGCTCAGAGACTAAACAGGGAGTGTGATTATCCAAACAAAAATCTAAAGGCAAGAAGGAACAACTGATCCAGATGGGAAGGAACCACCAAAAGAACTCTGGAACTACGAAGACTCACACGGAAAGCACACCCCCAAAGAGGAACAACAGCTCCCCAGCAATGGACATTAACCAAACTCAGAACACTGAAATGACAGAAGAATTTCAAACATGGACTGTTAGAAAACTCAATGATATGCAAGAAAAAATGGATAACCAACACAAAGAAACCACACACACACACAAAAAAAAAAATCCAGGACTTGGAAGAAAAATTCATTAAAGAAATTGAAATATTAAAGAAAAATCAAACCAATCTCCTGGAAATGAAGGACTTATTCAGGGAACTACAAAACACCATGGAAAGCCTCAAGAACAGGGAGATCAAACAGAAGAAAGAATCTCAGAGATTGAAGACAACTCCTTCCAATTAAATAAGTCAGTCACAGAAATCGAGCAGAACATTAAGAGAAAAGAAATAAGCCTACAAGAAATGTGGGATTATGTGACAAAAACCAAACCTGAGGGTGATAGGGGTTCCAGAAGGTGAAGAAGAAAACACTCAAGGGCTGGATAAGCTATTTGAAGAATTAATAGAGGAGAATTTCCCAGGCCTTGCTAAAAATCTAGATATACAAGTACAAGAAGTTCAATGGACCCCAGGGAGATTCAATGGAAATAGGAAGACACCACGTCACGCAGTGATCAGATTGACCAAAATATCCACTAAAGAGGCCCTTTTACGAGCTGTAAGGTGAAAGAAACAAGTAACATACAAAGGAAAGCCCATCAGAATAACTCCAGATTTCTCAACTGAAACTCTACAAGCAAGAAGAGACTGGGGCCCCATCCTCACTCTTCTGAAACAAAATAATGCCCAGCCTAGAATCTTGTACCTGCTAAACTAAGTTTCATATATCAAGGAGAAATAAAGACATTCTCAGATAAGCAAAGACTGAGGGAATTCATCAAGACAAGACCAGCTCTCCAAGAAGTACTCAAAACAGAATTACACAAGGATCAGCACAATAAACACTCTAGAATGTGAAACCACTCAAAAATTAAAGATCAAAGGCTAGATTCCACAATGGCTCAAGAGAGAAAACAAAGCAACAAAATGCAACCCAACAGAATGAGTGTAATTCACCCCACTTAT
>RJWJ010021734.1:0-27576 GCA_004363605.1 Indri indri | reverse complement strand
CCAGGACTCAATGTTACCTAATACTTTTGGGGTGGGCTTCTTCACTTTTCCCCACCAATGAACATTCAGGATGCTTCCAGGCTTTGGCTGGTATAAGCAGTGTTGCAATGAACATCTGTGTGTTTCCTCCAACATGTGGGAATGTTTCTCAACAGAGAAATGAAAGTGCCAGGTCATAGGGTTTGTGCAACAGTTAATTTTAAAAGACACTTTTAAATTGCCCTCCAAAGTGGCTATACCAACTTATGCACCCTAATACACTTTAAAAAGTTTTAAAGGCTTGGGCTAGGGTACATCCTGGGAACTGGAAGGAGATTAGATTAAAGTTAAAAGACAATCACTTCTCAAGGGATTCGGATTGGTAATTATGAAAGATATTAATGAATTGGTTCCTTAAAGATGTCTTGATTTGGAATGCTAGTTTTTATCTAGCTTTGAACGAGGCAGTGTATGTTGGGGAAGGAAAGTAGGCAGAAGAATCTGTGGCAAAAAAGAAGAAAAAGAAGGAGAAAGAAGATAATTCAGCCCCTGCCTAGAAAATTCAGTTAATATTATTATTAGTAGTCGAATAGAACAGAACAGAATAGTGGAACAAAAGCAATCCTTTGGAATCTGGATATTAGTAGCAGTGTTAGTAAAATACTTTTTACTGAGTACATTCTATGTGTGCAGGCACTTCACATCTCACTGAAATTCTCACAAAAACCGTGTAATTATTCCAGCTTCACAGAAGGAGAAGCTGAAGCTCAGAGCAGCAGCTCCCCGAGGGCCACGCAGCCGGTCAAAAGACACGGCAAACCTGAGGTGTCCTCTCCTCTCCCACCCTGACTCCAAGGCTTCCTGCTGGGGAACCTTCTGGGCACCCGGGGAGGTGACACCTGTGCCCACAGGCTTGCTGTCTTCCAGGCCATCAACTTCTTCACGAGCGACCTCAACTCCCTGTTTGAAGGCGTGTACTACGGCCCCCTGGCGCTGTTCGCCGTGGTGTCCCTGGTCGCCTGCACCGTTTCCATCTGCCTCGTTCTTGGACCCACTGCGCTCATCGCCACTCTCTGCTATCTCCTGATTTTCCCACTGGAGGTAACGTCTTTCTTTGCCACCCGTCTGACGCTGAACATTCCCCAGAACGCCCCGGGCCCTGCAACCTGAGACATCCGCGTGGGAATGCTGACCGTCGCCGGCGGTTCCTTCCGCCACGGTTAAGATGCAGCTCAGTTCCCACCTGAAACTGTTCTCTGGCCACAATGTTTGATTAATAAGTAAGCGCTGAGTATTACGTGCGAGGTCTACTTTGTAGGTTTCTAAGGGAGATTATCTGCTTCACGGATTTTCCTCGGTAAATAATCTCTGCAAGATTTCTGTTCCATTTCTTCTACCCGGAACATGCTGATGTAATAATGCACGTGGTGTTTGCCATTTGGCTGAGCACAATATAATGGGGAAAGGGAAGCAAATTTGCTGCCAAAGAAACGGGTGAGTTAAAATTGGGCAATACAGAAGTGACTCTCGGATTATGTGTGCTCTCAGTTATGGAAATTAAATGCTTTCCTCCCTGAGCACAGTCACCATGATCAAAAGGTGACTGTAATTGTTAGGGGGTTTAGGGTTCCAGAGGCAGAGGAGCCTTTTCTGTTTAGTTTCAGTTAAGTTAGCCACAGCCTGGCTTGGAACTTAGGAGAGAAAGGCCCCTGATGTTCCAAGGCACGATGGCCCGAGAGCTTCCATTGGAAAACCCTCAGCAGGAGTCTGGAACTAAGAGTCACAGTGGATTCACTCAGCACAGAATTAAACCTGGTATTCAGTCCACACCTGGAGTTGCTTTTGGAAATACTCCTAGTTGTCCTGCTGTGCCGGGCTGAACTCCCCCACCCTTGTCAAAAGAGGCCCCTGCACACCAGCAAACCCCTGCGTCCCAACTGCAGGTGCTCATGACCAAAGCGGTCCTGAAGACGCAGCGCCACATATCTGAGGTCAGCGACCAGCGCATCCGTGTGACCAGTGAACTTCTCACTTGCATCAAGCTGATTAAAATGTACACCTGGGAGAAACCATTTGCAAAAATAATTGAAGGTATAAGAAGTCCGCCTTTCTGCTCAGAGCCTGGTGATATCCTGCTGGGCCAAGCCTCTCACCGTTTGAGGATTTCTTTCTTGCTTTGGGCATTGTGCTGTGCTCTGGAGGGTGTTCTTGTGGTTATCTTTGGTGTATTTCTTTTTTCCCTTCTAGACCTGAGAAGGAAGGAAAAGACACTGCTGGAGAGGAATGGGCTGCTCCAGAGCCTGACCACGGCCACCTTGTTCATCGCCCCGACGGTGGCCTCAGCAGTCATGATCCTCATCCACATATTCCTAGGAAGGAAACTCACGGCTTCATCAGTAAGTCTCTGGGGTGCTTTGTTTTCTCCCCTGTTTTCTCATGTGTCCTTTCCTAGCCCGTGCCCCACAAGAGGCTAGGAGGCTTTGCAAATGATCCTATAAATTGCTTTTGATTTTCCAGCCCTTTTGAGTGTTCTAGGTCTCTTCCATCTCAACCTATCTGACAAAGTGACATCTTGGGTGGCAGCTGTGGGGGGGGGGACAGCAGGATCATCTGGGGGTGCACATGGGGGAGGCGGTGTGTGACAATTCTCATATACGCCTTGAGGTTGAAAATCTCGAATTGAGGAGTTTGTCTGATTTCCAGATAAGGGCCCTGGAAACGCACCTTAAATAAAAAGGTGTAGCTCCTTTGGTCTTTTCCTCCCTGGTCTGACCCTGGCTCTGAGAAGCAGCGGCTGTCTTCCAGGGTTAGGAACCCTGACTCCGTGAGCAAAACAAGAGAGTGCTGCTCTTGGGGAGGTAGTGGTCCCGCTGAGGAGGCTGGGAGCGTGCGCCCCAAGCAAGAAGGGGAGCGTTCGAGAGCATTCGAGCGTCTGCAGCCAGGGGCCTGCGTGTGCTCCAGACAGCTGTCACCTCTGCTCGGCTCACGCACGCCCCAGGAAAACCACCCTGAGAAGTCTGAAAGTGCTCTCTCCCCCACGCTTCCCAGCCTCCCCCAGTACCAGCCTGGCCTCCTCCAAATGAAGGCGCTGCTTGCTGGAAGCCGCAGGTGGCTCTGTGGCTTGAGGCTCTGGGACAGGGGCCCCCCGGGAATGGAGGAAACAGGAAGGGCTGCGGCCCACCCTGCCTCCCCTGCCCCCTCATGCAGGCCTTCACCGCGATGGCGACCTTGAACCCCCTTCGGCTGGCAGTGTTCTACGGGCCCTTTGCAATCAAAGGCCTCACGAATTCCAAGTCCGCGGTGGAAAGGTTCAAGGTAGGTGGTCAGAGGGCTGACGTCATGGCCCTCTGGTGGGTTTTCGTTTGCCTTCGGCCCTCGTGATGTTCCTCCTAAAGCTATTCCTTGTCCAAGGCAGAGCCCAGCCCAGGTAGAGAGAGGGATTAGCTGGCTCAGCGCCCTCCTGTGCCTAGGCTGGCGTGGGGGCTGGAAGACAGATGAACCACACTGCATCACAGCGCCCGAGGAGATCTTAGGGTAACGTATCCGAGCCAGGTCTCAGGCAGGTGGTCTGCAGACTATATCCAGGTTTGTGTAGGGTTACCCACATAGTTTTGGTTTTTAAAAAAATTGTGTCTGCTAGCATTTAAAAAACCTGGACATTTTATATGGAAACTGAGATTTCTGAATTTTCTTGAATAATCAGAAGATTTGGTGACACTGGACCACATTCTCCCATGACCACAAGAGGCTGGAGCAGAGGTGATAGCTGCCCTGGTTAGATGGGGCGTTTAGACACAGGCTGCTGTAGACCACCATGCCCTATCACACCTCCAACCCTGGGGCTGCATCTGACTACCATTTATCGTCTTAGAAATGGTCTACTTCACTTATTTATACAGCTGGTCTTGCCCCAACAGGCATCCAAATATGAAAACCCTAATCAAAGCCAATTTTTAAAAAGCCATTTTATAGTCATCCATTTTAATACATGCAGTCCTCAACTTATATCATTCATTCACTCATTTGTTCAAAAAATATTTATTGAGCACCTAGCACATGCCAGGTACGGAGACTACTCCACTGAGCGTGACCAGCAGGGTCCCTGCTCTCAGGGAGTTCTCATCTGGTAGTGGAAACAGACAATTAGCAAGTAAATTAATGATCAAAGAGGATTATATCGTATCACGTGAAGAGCTACGATACCAATGAAACACTGTGATGTTCTAGAGAATGTACTGGGGAGGGCTGGGGGCTGCTGTGGACAGACTGCTCAGGGAAGACCCCTGGGTGGAAGTGACTTTTGCGCTGAGCGATGATGACGAGGCAGAAGGAGCTGCAAGTGCAACCGCCCCGAGGCTGGAATGAACTTGGCTTGTCTGAGTCACACAAAGACAGTTCTTTATCAACAGCCCTGGGAGCTTCCTTAACTTCTCAGCTGCTGCTGCCGTCCCCGCGGGCGTGCTGGGTTCTCCCCGCATTCTCTCCCTCTGTGCCTGTTTTCACCCGAGGAGTGGGCAGAGATGAGGAAGCTACGATCAGGGCTCGGAAGGATGGGCGATGATGTCCCAAATGTCCGTAAGCATCCTTCTAGGTCTCTCTCTAAGCATTTCTCCAGTGGGGGCATGTGAATACAACTGACTTCAGTAGGACCATAGTCCCCACCCACCCTCTTTGCTAGAATTCATGTAGTTCAACCTGTGTGTTTTATAGACAGGGAGCTGGAGATGGGGAGAAGTGACCCGCAATAGTCATGTTTTGAGAGGCATGACCCACGTGACAGTTCCCCCATGTGGGACACAGGCAGACCTTTTTATTTTCAATAGCTGTAAATGAAATTTAATTAGAAAAACATCAATCCTAGGAGTCAACAGCTGTTATCACTTGGGATGGGGCTAATGCAGGTTAGGCCTTAGTCAACTGACGGTGCAGGTGGTATGCAGATGTGGACGCGTGGCCTAGTGGTCTGAAATTTGGAAAACACTGATCTAGAATTTTTACTAGCAGAAACTTGCCTCGTTAAACCATGCCAACTGGCCGGCCAGTAAAATTGGGTGCACATTGCTGCTGAACTAAAGAACTGAATTCCTTTCCCTTCCCTTTCTTTTTGTCTTTACAGAAATTTTTCCTCCAGGAGAGTCCTGTTTCCTATGTCCAGGAACTGCAAGACCCTAGCAAAGCTCTGGTTTTGGAGGACGCTACCTTGTCGTGGCGACAGACCTGCCCTGGGATTGTCAATGGGGCATTGGAGCTGGAGAGGAACAGTCATGCTTCTGAGGGGATGACCAGGGCTCAGCCGCCTCTAGATGCCCTCAGGCCAGAGGACAAAGAGCACAGCCTGAGCCCAGCATTGCACAAGATCAACCTGGTGGTGTCAAAGGTAGCCTCGTCCAGGCTAGGCAGGCAGGCTGGCTGCCAGACTCTCAGGGCCCACAGATAGAAGCTTGGCCAGGTGCCCCACCATTTCCTTGGTTAAAAACTGTCCTCTTCAAGATCTCCCTTTAAAATATAAATTTTTCATGGGGGGCAAACATGAGAAGTCTTTCACATTTTAGTATGAATTAATTGATCCTCTAAATTTTTGTTAGAATAGGCAAGACCAAAATAATTTGAGAGTACTATGTGCTGGTCCTTAGAAGGACCAAGGACACAGAAAGGAGGAGAGGGAGACTAAATTAACATTAATGACATTCCTGGTATATGTCAAGCACTGTCCTGTGTGTATTCTATAAACTCCCTTTATATCTCTCTCCTTCTCTGCCTAATGTTTACAAGGACTCTTCCTGTTCTCTTCTGCTCTCCCTCTGTTCTTCTCTTTTCTATTATCTATTTGTATAAATATATTTTTATTTCAACAGATTTAGGGGGTACAAGTGGAGTTCTGTTGCATGGATATATTGTATAGTGCTGAAATCCGGGCTTTTAATGTACCCATCACCTAAAGTGTGTACATTGGTGCAACTTTTCATCCCTCCACTCCTTCCTCCCTCCCCACTTTGGGGTCTCTAATTCCATTATTCCACTCTGTGAGACCATGTGTACCCATAGCTTAGCTCCTACTCATAAGTGAGAACAGGCAGTATTTGATTTTCCATTCCTGAGTTACTTCACTTAGGATAATGACATTATTCCATTCCTTTTTATGACCGAGTGTATTCCATGATGTGTGTGTACGTGTGTGTGTGTGTGAGTGTGTGAGTGTCTACACACTATATTTTCTTTATTCACTCATCAGTTGATGGACACTTGGGTTGATTCCATATCTTTGCTGTCATGAATTGTGCTGAGACAAACATGAGTGCAGGTATCTTTTCGATATGAATTCTTTTCCTTTGGGTAGGTGATCAGTAGTGGGATTGCAGGATCAAGTGGTAGATCTACTTTTGGTTCTTTGAAAAGTCTCTATACTGTTTTCCATAGAAATTATACCAATTTACATTCCCACCAATAGAGTATAAGAGTTCCCTTTTCATCACATCTGTGCCAACAGCTATTGTTTTTTGACTTATTAATAATGGCCATTCTAACTGGATTAAGATAGTATCTCATTGTGGTTTTAATTTGCATTTCTCTGATGATTGGTGATGTTGAACATTTTTTCATGTTTGTTGGCCATTTGTTTATCTTCTTTTGAAAAATGTCTGTTCATGTTATTAGCCCACTTTTTATTGGGGTTATTTTTTTTTTCTTGCTGAGTTGTTTGAATTCCTTTTTGATTCTGGATATTAGTATTTTGCGGGATACATACTCTGCGAATATTTTCTCCCATTCTGTAGGTAGTCTATTTACTCTGTTGATTATTTCTTTTGCTGTGCAGAATCTTTTTAGTATAATTAAGTCCCATTTGTTTATTTTTGTTTGTGTTGCATTTCCTTTTGAGGACTTAGTCATAAATTATTTGCCTAGGCCAATGTCCAGAAGAATTTTTCCTGGATTTTCTTCTAGAATTTCTATGGTTTCAGGTCTTACATTTAAGTCTTTAATCCATCTTGAGTTAATTTTTGTATATGGTGAGAGATAGGAATCTAGTTTCATTTTTCTGCCTATGACTATCCAGTTGCCCCAGCACCATTATTTTTCTTGTGCTGTTGGATTTGGTTTGCTAGTATTTTGTCGAAGATTTTTGGATCTATGTTCTCAGGGATATTGGTCTGTTTTCTTTTTTTGTTGTTGCATCCTTTCCTGGCTTTGGTATCAAGGTGATACTGGCTTCATAGAATGAATTAGGAAGGATTCCCTCCTTCTTGATCTTTTTGAAAAGTTTCAGTAGGATTGGTACCAGTTCGGCTTTGTATATCTGATATAATTCAGCTGTGAATCTATCTGGTCTTGGGCTTTTTTTTCATTGAGAGATTTTTTATTATGGATTTAATGTTACTACTTCTTATTGGCCTGGTCAGGATTTCTATTTCTTCCTTATTTGACCTTGGGAGGTTGTATTTTTCCAGGAATTTATACATTTCCTCTAGGTTTTCTAGTTACAAAGAGATGTTCATAGTGGTCTTGGATGGTCTTTTATATTAATATTTCTGTGGTTTCAGTTGTAATATCTCTTTTCATTTCTGATTGAGCTTATTGGAACCTTCTCTCTTCTTTTCTTGGTTAACTAGCTAGTGATCTATCGATTTTGTTTATCTTTTCAAAGAACCAACTTTTTATTTTGTTGATCCTTTGTATTATTTTTCTAGTCTCAATTTTGTTTAGTTCTGCTGTGATCTTTGTTATTTTTTTTCTTCTGCTAGCTTTGAGTTTGGTTTGTTCCTGTTTTTCTAGTTCCTCGAGATGCAACATTAGATTGTTAATTCGTGATTTTTCGATCTTTCTGATGTAGGCATTTAACACTATAAACTTCCCTGTTAGCTCTGCTTTTTCTGTATACCAGAGGTTTTGATATGTTGTGTCACAATCTTCATTTGTTTCATAAAATATTTTAATCTTCACTTGATTTCATCATTGACCCAAAGATCATTTAGGAGCAGGTGTTTAATTTCTATGTATTTGTATACTTCTGAGAGTTTCTCTTGGAACTGATTTCTAGTTTTATTCCACTGAGGTTTGAGAAGATACTTGATATGATTCTTATTTTTTAAAATTTATTGAGACTTAATTTTTCTCCTAATATACGGTCTATCTTGGAAAATGTTCCATGCACCGATGAAAAGAATGCATATTCTGCAGCTGTAGGTAGAATGTTCTGTAAATATCAGTTAGGTCCATTTGTTTTAGAGTCCAGTTTAAGTCCAGTATTTCTTTGTTCATTTTCTCCCTCTGTGATTTTTCTAGTGCTGTCAGTGGGGACTTGAAGTCACCCACTATTAGTGTGTTGTAGCCTATGTGTTTCCTTAGGTCTGGTAATATTTGTTTTATGAATCAGGGTGCTCTAGTTGAGTGCACATATATTGAGGATTGTTAAATCTTCTTGTTGAATCGATCCCTTTATCATTATAATATAACCTTCTTTGTCTTTTTTATTGTTGTTGATTTAAAGTCTGTTTTATCTGATTTAATATAACTACTCTTGCTCACTTTGGTTTCTATTTGAGTGAAATATCTTTCCACATCTTCACCTCGAGTCTATAAAAGTCTTTGTTAGTTAAGTGAGTCTCTTATAGGAACATATGTTTCACTTCTGTTTTTTTTTAATCCTTTGCACCAATATATATCTTTTAAGTGGGGTATTTAGTCCATTTATGTTCAAAATTAATATAGATATGTGAGTTTTTGTTCTGTTATAATGTTAATTGTTACCTAATTGCTTTGTATTCTCAATTGGTAATTGTTTTACAAGACCCGTGATTTTTATTGTTTCATCTATCTTTATGATAATGAATATCAGCTTTTTGTTTCCATGTTAAGAAGTCCCTTGAGCATTTCTTATAGGGCCAGTCTAGTGGTGACAAATTACCTTAGTATTTGCTTGTCTGGGAAAGACTTATTTCTCCTTCATTTATGAAGCTTAATTTAGCAGGATACAAACTTCAGGGCTGACAGTTCTTTCCTTTGAAATTATTGAAAATAGGACCCCAATCTCTCCCAACTTGTAAGGTTCCTGCTGGGAAGTCTGTTGTTAGTCTGATGGGCTTTCCTTTGTAGGTAGTTAGATATTTTTGTCTTGCTGCTTTTAAAATTTTTTCCTTCATGTTGACTTTAGATAGTCTGATGACTATATGCCTTGGTGAAGACCTTCATGCAATGTATCTCTGTAGTGTTTGCTGAGCCTCTTATATCTTGATATCTAAAACTCTTGTAAGACCACGGAAGTTTTCCTCAATTATTCCTTTGAATACGTTTCACACACTTTTTTTTTCTCTTCTCCCTCAGGAATACCTATGACTCATAGGCTTGGACACTTCCCATAGTACCATATTTCTTGAAGGCTATCTGCATTTTTGAAAAGTTATTTTTTCTTTATTTTTGTCTGACTGAGTTAATTCGAAAGACCTGTCTTCAAACTCTGAAATTCTTTCTTCATACTTGGTCAATTCTATTGCTTGATGTTTCAACAGCATTTTATAATTCTTTCAATGAGGCTTTCATTATCAGAAGCTCTGTTTGGGTTTTATTTTTTTAAATCTATGTCTTCAGTAAATTTTTCATTTGTATCCTGAATTATTTTTCTGGTTTCTCTGCATTGGATTTCAACTTTTTCTTGTATCTCGTTGAGTTTCTTTACAATCCATATTTTTAATTCTTTATATGTCATTTCAGAATTTCCGTTTTGGTTGGGATATATGGTCTGTCATGGAAAATGTTCCATGTGCTGATGAAAAGAATGTATATTCTGCAGCTGTAGGGTAGAATGAGCTAGGGTAGAATTGCTAGAGAGCTAGTATGATCCTTTGGGGATCACGAAACATTCTGTTTTCTCATACTGCCAGAGTTCTTACGCTGGTTCCTTCTCATCTGGAGAAGCTGTCATTTCTTATTTTTGAATTTACTTTCTGATGGGTATGTGTTTGATCTTTGTTTACTGGGAGGGGCTCTCTGTTGTATCAGGGTGAGTTCCCTGCTCAGCCCCAGAAGGGTGGACAAAGCTGTTTGGGACTGGGCCACCAAGCTTGCCCACAGATGCTGCAGTGACGAGTGCAGGCTCTCATCCTGTCTCTGGCACCAACGGAATGGCAGGGGAGCTCCTGGTTAAGCACGCCGAGGTCTCCCTGGGGTGGGGGGCGCTGCACCATCTCCATATCTTAGGCTGGCAGGATTGCGATCTGCTTGCCTATCATGAGCCTGTCCTGGGGCTTGTGGCCCTCAGTTCAGTCAGATACTGTCGTCTATCTCCAGGCCACAGCGTCTCTGAGAGCCATGGGTAACACCTGTCCCACAGCTCTCTGCCCAAATGGTTTTGGGGCAGAACCTCTTCCATTAGCCCAAAATGGACAGCTCTGTGGCTTGCCTGTTCTCCTCTGCAGGGAACACTGCGGCTCTGTGTAGAGAGGAAGATGGGCCCTGCCTTTCAGTGTGTGAGGTTGGTGCCAGCTGTGGTGTTTCTGGCAATTTGTGTCAACCCAAACCCAGGCCCCTGGGGAAGTGTCCAGGCGCTAGCTGTGCTGGACTACATTAGGTAATCCCCAATCTCCAGGCCCATGGATGGTGTACTTGAGACCTGGGGTCGGGGCTAGACTGGGATTGGGCTGGTGGACTTGACCTCAGGCCCCTCTGGGTCCAGGCACTGGCTGTGATAGGGAAGGGAGGGCTGACCCCTTGGTCACCGGTGGAATGCTCGAGCAGGGGCAGGGCAGGTGTGCCGCAGGGGAGAGTGGCGGAGACAGGCAGCTGCAGGGCTCCAGGACACGGCATGGGGCGTGCAGGATGCAGGCCTCTGGGGGCTGAGCTCCTGGAATGGCGCTGCCGGCATGTAGCTGGAAGGGGGTAGGGGCAGGGCAGTTGTGCCACGGACCTGTCACCAGGGAGGGTGGGCCCCCTCAGTGGAGGCAGGCGGCTCTGGGGTGTGTGGAGCACTTGCACATCATCTCAGGAGGTGGCACCATCGTGCTTCCGGTGGTCAAGGACCTGAACGTCAAACTTGATTCCTTTCCTTCCCTCCTGTCAATCCAGTCTGCCAGCGAGGCCTGCCAGCTCTGTCTGAACATCTCTGCTGCACCCGGCCACCTTCCACCCTAGCCCTGCACTGCTCCAGCCCCAGTCACCGTCGTGCCTTCCCAGAGCCTCCCTCCCAGAGTCCGTTTCCACTTTTGCCCTCTTATAATCCACTGCCGTGCAGTAGACGGAGGGACCTTTCTAAAACATTGACCAATTCAAGTCACTGTCCTGCATAAGCCCTTCAGTGACTTCCCAGTACCCCGAGGACAGCACCCAGGTTTTCTCCAAATAGCTGCCTGAACCTCTGACCTCTTCTCCCATCCACTTCCTCCTCACCAGCTTCACAGACTTCTCAGCCTTGTCCTGGCCTCAGGACCTTTGCACTTCCTCTTCCCACATCCTGGAACACTCTTGCTCTAGATCTTCCCGTGTCTCGCTCTTTCTTGGCATTCAGGGCCGAGTTGCAATGAGACCTGCTCTAAAGAAGCTTTCTTGGCCAACACATCTAAAATTGCCTTAACTCCCAACTCTCTGTCATAGTAGCTGATTTCACTTTATTTATTTCACTTATTACTGTCAGATTTAATTAATTAATCTATTTATTTGTCTCCCCTGGCTCCACTAGAGCATAAGCTCAATGAGAGTTTTTTCCTTCATCACTTGGTACACAGAAGAAATTGGAATCACTGTTGGACAGATGAATGATGAATGAAGGGTCGAACGCTTGCATAAATTCTGTGATGCTGGCTCGTTTGTCCCCCTTTTACAGATGAAAAAACTGAGGTTCAGAGAGGCTAGGTGACTTTCCCAGGATTACAGAGTAGAGTAGATGCCTATCTGGAATTCAGGTTTCTTGTCATCTGTGTTCTGGGGTTCTTCTCTGCCACTCCCTGTAATTTCCTTCCTCTCCGGTTACCCTGTTCCCTTTGCAGATTGAACTCAAAGTTCTGCTTGAGCTTTGCTTGCCTGAGGGGTCTTGGGTTGTACATGTTATTTTGTTTTCTGTTTGTCATTGTGTGTTCGGATAGTTGACCTACCCTGGGCAAGTGGGAAGGCTGTGCTGTCCCAACGCCCGTGTGTCCTTCTTGGCTTTGCAGGGGACGACGTTAGGGATCTGTGGCAACACGGGGAGTGGCAAGAGCAGCCTGCTGTCGGCCATCCTGGGGGAGGTAAGCGACTCGTGGCCACGTGCATGCCCACCCACGGGCAGTCCAGGTGCACGAAGCTTGCAGTCCTCCAGCAAGGCCCCCCACCGCGCTCTTCCTCACGGGGGTCTGCGCAAGTGGGATTTTTATAAATGGGAAATGATCGTGCATGCACCAGTGGGGAGGTGGGTGGGTTATACAGGTGCGCCCTCTTCAGTGACGCTTTCTCCCCACCCAAGGCAGCACTCAGGGTGGGCCAGCTGCCTCTTAGATCGCCTGGAGACCCACGCCCTCCTGTTCTCTGTGACGATACAGGGTGTGTCCAAGTTAATATGGTAATAAGAATCATTTTATGAAGCCGAACTCACACTGTCGAGGAGTGGGACAGCGTACGGCGCGAAATGGGGAGAAAGAGTGGGGAGGCGGGGTGGGGAGGGAGGCCCCCGACGGGCGGGGCAGTCTCACTCAGACCCCAGCGGGGGAACCTGCGTGTCTGCTGGCGCCCTCGCCCTCGAGATTGCAAGTCCCGAATTCCACCTGCTGTAGACGGGTTCGATGTCCGCTTCGTCTGCGCTCATGAAGACACGTGGCTCGCACATCCCTTCTCCAAACCCATCCCCCGGATCCTTTGCGGTCACGTTGTGCACCTCGTACTGAAAACTTAAAACACCTGCAACACTGTTGCATATCAGTGGCCACCCCCCCCTCTCTCGCCAGCCCTTCCCCCCTCAGCCCTAGCCCCCTGGGGCTTCTCTCTTCCTCCCCTTTTCTTTGCACAGTATCCCCCGTTCCCACGGGGCTGGGAGAACTAGCAGTTTCCCTCCTCTGCGTGGCTCTTCCCCCGCTCCTCCCCCGACACAGCCGACCCCCGCGCCCCAACGCGGCTGCTCCCAGCACGGCCGGACGAGCGCCCCTTTCTCTGTGCTCCACACGTGACGGCCTCTCCACAGCTTCTTTGCAACTGGGGAGAAGAAGACTCCATCTAAAAAAACAGCAAAAATAATTTAAACACTTACATGCCAGGTCCTGTTTTAAGAGCTTCCTGTTTCTTCCTTTCACCTTGGTAACAAGCCCACGAGGAAGGTACAGTCATTATGGCTCGTTTATAAATGAGTACATGAGGTTCAGAGAGGCGACTGGCCCACGGTCACCCAGCAGGTAAGGGGTGAGCCAGGGTCAAAAGCCACGTGCACTCAAGGTCAGAGGTGCACCCCACATCACAGTGGTGTTGCCCGGCAGCTTCCACACAAGGCTGCCTTTCTGCGTGGCTAGTGGTATGTCAGTTTCCTCTCCTTCCAGTAAAGAGAAACAAAGAGATATCACTTCAAAGTTTTATTCTTATTCATCGAAGCCTGGGTCCAAATCAAAAGTAAAAAGCACAGGATGAAAAAGAGAAAGGGGCCAGGATGATGGGGCCCTGTGCTGGCGTGGTGGGGATGGGGTCCAGTCGCTACTTGTTTTTGACATGTGTTTTTAAACTTAGTCGCTACTTGTTTTTGACATGTGTTTTTAAACTTAGCGTGCAGAAAAGCAGGAAGAACACCATAGTAAAGACCCATATACCCACCACCTAGATTTCACAGTTGATATATTTCCTGTTGGCCTCAGCTATGCAGATATATATTTTGCATTATTTTAAATTACAGAGGTTATAACACTTTCCCTAGTAAATACTTCATCATAATGTCTGAAAATAAGGAAATTTTTCTATCTAACCACGGTAACATTATCATGCCTAACAATAATAATTCCGTAATACGCAGGCATGGTCAGAGATGGCCTGGAACTTTCAGTCTGCACCGTGAGGACCATGGAGGCACTGGTTGCCAGGGAACGGGGGCTGGGGAAGTAAGAGGAAGAAGTGCATGGGGTGTCCTGGATTCAGTCAAAGCAGAAACTGGCCGGGCGTATCTCCAGCTGCTTCCACTTGTTCTCAAGTCTGTGCCTTCAGACTCGCTGGTGGGCCTGGCAGGGCTACGTTCAAAATCACGTTTACGTAGGAGGGCCCCCAGGGTCCCAGGGAGCAGTGTGTCCCTGAGCTGTGTGGCCACTGATCCAGGCCACTGTCCCTGGCCTGCCCCGGTCCTGAGGCTAGACTCGTTCTGCTGCAGATGCACTTGCTCGAGGGCTCGGTGGGGGTGCACGGAAGCCTGGCCTATGTCCCCCAGCAGGCCTGGATCATCAGGGGTAGCGTCCGGGACAACATCCTCCTGGGAGGCCAGTATGACAAGGCCCGGTAAGCTTCAGGGAGGGCAGGGAAGAGCACAGGGGCATGCGGCTGGTTTGGGGAGGGACCTCAGCTGCTAATAGTAATTCGACAACTGCTAATACTTCTTGTGTGCTTATTTACATACATGCCATATTTCCTCCTCCCTGTGAAAGAAATATTACCATATTCATTTTCTAAACAAGTCAGCTGAGGCCTCAAGAAGCTAAATAATTTGCCCAAAGTCACACAGTCGGTACGATATGAAAGAGCTAGAATTTGAACCCAGTTGCTTTCAGAAACTTCACACTTACCTATTAGGTTATATTTGCTCAAAATAGTCAATACTCTCTCCTCCTCCAAAATGTTACATTAAAACTTCATTTGCGTTAATTAAATCCTGGGTCAAAAGGAAAACAAATGGCAGTGATGAGCTTCTCCAATCTACAGGAAATGAGTTTGGATTCATGGCCTAGGGGACCTACCATGTCCCACCCATGTCCCTCCCTTCCCTCCCCCAGAATCCTGGGGTCAACCTGCTTAAGACGTGCTCTTGGATGCCAAGCACGAAGCCTATTCAGTGGAGGATCCAGGAAAACTACAGCTATGCTTCCAACACAGGATGTGGACTCTGCCCTCCTTTCCTGCTTGATTTTGCAGTCTGCCCCTGTAACAGCACCGAGTGGTGTCGGTGTTTATATAGGTGTATAAATTGGCCCTCTCCGTCTGCTCGTCCTGTGGGTGCCTCTCAATCCTGTCTGATACCAGCTCATGAGCACCCTGTTTACCCAGCCCCATCCTCCTGGCTTCTCTTCCCAAACTGCCCAATTCAGTTTAATGGCATCACCCAGACTGTGCATTCCAGCAAGCCTGACACCCCTCCTGTGATACCTCCCATGTCTAATTGGTCACCACCCCGGGATGAGTCTGTCTCCTAAATATCTCCTGTATTTCTCTCTTCTCCATCTCTGCTGCTAGTTCCGGTCTATGATCTCTTGTTTGAACAGTTCTCACCGCCCCCGCCCTTGGATTCCTGTCCCTAATCTCCCCCTCGGTTCCACCCTGTGGACTGTCTCCAGGGCAATCACCCTAAAACATAGCTCTAGTCTTGCCACTGCTGTGCTGTAAGACTGATACAACTCATAGAGCAGTTTTTTTTTGTTTTTGTTTTTGTTTTTTTGAGACAGAGTCTCACTCTGTTGCCCGGGCTAGACTGCCGTGGCGTCAGCCTAGCTCACAGCAACCTCAAACTCCTGGGCTCAAGGGATCCTTCTGCCTCAGCCTCCCGAGTAGCTGGGACTACAAGCATGCGCCACCATGCCCGGCTAATTTTTTCTGTATATTTTTAGCTCTCCAATTAATTTCTTTCTATTTTTGGTAGAGACGGGGTCTCGCTCTTGCTCAGGCTGGTCTCGAACTCCTGAGCTCAAACAATCCGCCCACCTCGGCCTCCCAGAGTGCTAGGATTACAGGCGTGAACCACCACGCCTGGCCCATAGAGCAGTTTTGAAACATCAAAAATAAAAATATACCAACCCTTTGACACAACAAATCCACTGCTAGGTATTTTGTGTGTAGATATTTTCACCTAGGAAGACAAAGCCTTACGTACAAGAACGTTCACACTGCATTGCTCATAGGAGGGCAAAAATAGAAACAAGCCCGGTGTCCATCACTAGGGCACGGGTGAAATAATTTACAGTACAGCCTCATAATGGAATACTATGGTGCCATTAAACAAATAATCCTATATATGCTGCACACGTACAGACATGAATAGATTTTTTTCTGAATAAATACATAAGAAACTGTACTAGTGGCCACTTCTGAGGAAAGCAACTGAAGGTCAAACGTGAGAGGGATATTTGCTTTTCACTGCAACTTTTTGTTCCGTTCAAATATTAATATTTACTGAGAGCACATGTTATTAATAATTTAAAAGAAATGAAAGAGAGAAGGAAATTTTAGAAAGGCTCCAGTCTACCATTAAACAATCAAGTCCAAATTTCTTCACATTGAATTCGAGACTTTTTCCCCTTCAACACTTGGGAAGGGTGGCGGGCCAGAGGCTGGCCACGGTCCCTTCCAGCTGCCTGTCCTTTGTAGATACCTCCAGGCCCTCCGCTGCTGCTCCCTGAATCAGGACCTGGAACTTCTGCCCTTTGGCGACATGACGGAGGTGAGTGGGAGGTGAGCGGCCCCAGCTCTGTTACAATGTTGGTGCTTTGGTGTTCAGGCTGCCTCCATGGGTAGGGAGAGGAGGACCCCAGCCCTTCCTTCCCAAAGCAGCTTCCTTCCCTAGCTTTCCCCGCAGCTGCTTCTTCAAAGCCAAGAGCAAAGCCTCCCCCACTGAGGGAATCAGGGCTGACTTCGCAGGGGGGCTGGAGAAGAAAAAGGCTACCTGAGCCCACACAGGTAGAGAGCTGACCTCAAGCCCTCCTTCTGAAGCAAGAGCAGAGACCCTGTAAAGATGAGAAGCCACCTGTGCCCCTGTGCCCCATCCACCCACCCTGCCCCACTCTGGACGGCACTTTCTTTGCCAGTGGGAACACAGCCAACACCCCATAGGGGCAATGTGATTTCTTACTGTAACATTTTCCTGATAATTCACTATCTTAAATTGCAGCCACTTTTAATCCACATAAGACTCCCCACCCAAGATAAAAGTAGTATTGTTATCTTGGTTTTAATGATCTAATAATAGTTCAGTCTGTTGAACATTGCTACGTGCAAGGTACTACTAGCAACTTGAACGCAGTGTCTTAGGCGAGCCTCACAATAACCTTAGGAGGGAAGTCCTTTTGTTGTCCTTCTTTTAAAGCTGGGGCTATAAATCCTCGAAGGCAGAGAGCTCAGTTCTCAATAGCAAGAACAAGGCCCATCTGTAAAATGGCGTAAATAAGAGTACTGACTTGATCAGGTTGCTGTGAGGTTTAAATGAATTAATAATACATACAAACCGCTTTTTATTCCTTTTTAAAAATTAAATTGGTTAACTGTCATGTGCTAGCTTTCAACATTTCAAATGGGGGACTCTCCTTTACATGATTTTCTCATTAACAGGAAACGGTGAAGTAGGGTATGATTAGATTTTCCCATTTGTTGACTGTTTGGATAAAGATTTAGCTAGCTATGTACTTTGCCGTATAATGTATAAAGTGTGTGAAACTCAACAAAAACTCACGGGTGAAATCCTAGTTTCGTGGGTTGAGGCAGTGGAAGCTTCATTTTTTTTTTTCTTTTTCTTCTTTTTGCCTTCATCCCCTCTTCCAACTCCTCTTCCCGGCCTCCGGTAACCACCATCCAGTACAATGTTAGCTATGGGTTTGTCATATATGGTATTTATTATTTTGCGGTATGTTCCTCCTATACCCATTTTGACGACGGTTTCTTTTTTGTCATAAAGAGATGTTGAATTTTATCAAATGCTTTTCTGGCATTTATTAAAATAATCATATGGTTTTTCTTCTTGATCCTATTAACGTGATGTATCATGTTTATTGATTTACATATGTTGAATCATACTTGTATCCCTGGAATGAATCCCACTTGATCATGGTATTTTTAATGTGTTGTTGAATTCAGTGTCCTAGTATTTTGTTGAGGACTTTTACATTTATGTTCATCATTGATATTGGCCTGTAGTTTTCTTTTTTTGTTGTGTCTTTGTCTGGTTTTGGTATCAGGGTAATGCTGGCCTTGTAGAATGAGTTTGAACGTATTCCCTCCTCTTTAATTTTTTTGAAGAGTTTGAGTAGGATTGGTATTAGTTATTCTTTAATGTTTGGTAGAATTCAGCAGTGAATCTATCAGGTCCTGAGCTTTTCTTTGATGGGAGAATTTTTATTACAGCTTCAGTCTCATTACTTGTTATTGGTTTATTGAAGTTTTCTATTTCTTCATGGTTCAATCTTGGTAGGTTGTATGTGCCCAGGAATTTATCTGTTTCTTTCAGGTTTTCCAATTTGTTGGCGTTTAGTTGTTCATAATAGTCCCTAATGATTTTTTGTATTTCTGAGGTCTCAGTTGTTATATCTACTTTTTTATTTCTGATTTTATTTATTTGGGTCTTCTTTCTTTCTTCCTTACTTTTTTTCTTAGTCTAGCTAAAGAATTGTCACTTTTATCTTTTCAGAAAACCAACTTTTTGTTTTGTTGATCATCTGTATTGATTTCTTAGTCTCAGTTTCCTTTATTTCTGCTGTGATCTTTATTATTACTTTCCTTCTACTAATGTTGGGTTTGGTTTATTCTTGCTTTTCTAGTTCTTTGAGGTGCATCATTAAGTTGTTTATTTGAAGTCTTTCTACTTTTTTGATATAGGGCTTTGTCGCAATAAACTTCCATCTTAGTACTGGTTCTGTCATATCCCATAGATTTGGCATGTTGTATTTCCATTTTCATTTGTTTCAAGAAATTTTCAAATTTCCTTCTTAATTTCTTCATTGAACCATTTGCCATTCAGGATCATGTTGTTTAATTTACATGTGTTTGTATATTTTTTGAGGTTCTCTCATTATTGATTTCTAGTTTTATTCTATTGCGGTCAGAGAAGATACTTGATATGATTTCTATTTTTTGAATTTGACAGACTTGTTTTGTGGCCTAAGATATGGTCTATTCTGAAGACTGTTCTATGTGCTGATGAAAAGAATGTGTGTTCTGCACCAATTGGGTGAAATGTTCTGTAAATGTCAGGCCTATTAAGTCTAGTGTCCAGTTTAACTCTGCTGTTTCTTTGTTGATTTTCTGACTGGGTGATCTGAGAGTGGGGTATTAAGGTCCCCTACTATTATTTTATTGCAGCCTATCTCTCCCTTTTGATCTGTTAATGTTTGCTTTATGTACTTGGGAGCTCCAGGGTTGAGTGCATAGATAATTTATAATTGTTATATCCTCTTGCTGAATTGACTCCTTTATCATTAGTGACCCTCCTTGTCTTTTTTTTAATAAGTCTTTGATTTGTAGTCTATTTTATCTGATATAAGCATAGCTCTTTTTTGTTCTTTTTTGGTTTCTGGTTACATCCTTTTACTTTCAGTCTGTGTGTCTTTATAAATGAAGTGGGTTTCTCGAAGGCAGCATATAGTTGGGTCCTGTTTCTTTATACATTCAACCACTCTGTGCCTTTTAATTGGAAAATTGAGATCATTTACATTCAGTGTCATTACTGATAAGCAAAGACTTGCTACTGCCATTTTGTTGCTTATTTTCTGGTTGTTTTGAGAATCCTCTCTTCCTTTCTTCCTGTCTTCCTTTATGATCTAGTAATTATCTCTGGTAGTATGTTTTAATTTGCTGCTTTATATTTTTAGTGAATCTATTACAAGTTTTTGTGCTGTGGTTACCATGAGGCTTACAAAAAACATCTTATAGATATACCAAATTATTTTGAAAATATGACAACTTAGATCACAAATAAAAGAATAGAAATAAATGCAAAAAAACCCACAAAAAATTCTATGCTTTAATTCCAGCCCCTGCCCCCCCCCATTTTGACTTTTAGTTTGACTCAATTTATATATTTTATATTATCTATCTCTTAAAAGTTTCCTGTAGCTAATATTATTTTGATATGTTTGCCTTTTGGACTTCATATTAGAGTTATGAATAGATTGCACACCACAAATGCAGTAATATAGTATTCTGGGTTTGTGGATGTACTTAAGTTTACTAGTGGGTTTTATACCATGAAACGTTTTCTTTTGTACATTAGTGGTTTTTTTCTTTCAGATTGAAGAACTCCCTTTATCATTTCTTACAACACAAGTCTGGTGGTGGTGAATTCTCTTGGCTTTTGTTTGTCTGGGAAAGACTTTATCTCTCCTTCATATTTGAATGACAGTTTTGCTGTCATTCTTGGATAGAACCTTTTGTTTTGAGCACTTCAAAAATGTTGTTTCACTCCCCCCTGACCTGTATGGTTTCTGTTGAGAAGTGTATTGCCAGATGAATTGAAGTTCCTTTATATATTATTTGCTTATCTCTCACTGCTTTTTAGCATCTTCTCTTTGCCTTGATATTTAAGATTTTGATTATTATATGCCTTGGGTTAGTCTTATTTTGGTTGAATCTATTTGGTGTTCTAAGACCTTCCTACACATGAATATTTATATTGTTCTCAAATTTTGGAAATTTTTCTGTTTTTATTTCTTTGAGTGAACTTTCTACCCTTTGCTCTTGGTCAGCTTCCTCTTGAAAACCAATAATTCTTAGATTTGGTCTTTTGAGGTAATTTTCTATATCTTGTAGGAGGTCTTCATTCTTTTTTGTTCTTTTTTCTTTTTTTTCCCTCTGACTATGTATTTTCAAATAGCTGGTCTTTGAGCTCCATGACTTGAGTTGTTGCTGATTAGAGCTTGGCACTACATTTTAGTTTTTGGTTTTATGTTTTGGGGGATAGTGAATTCAGCTTGTCTCTATGCTGCCATTTGGAACCAGAAGTTCCCAAAATCTTCATTTTTATTTGAAGAGCAGTGAGCAGATTTTGGATTATGCATAGAATTGAACTGTAATTATGGGGGTTGGTAAATCCAAAATCAGCAGGGCTAGAAATTCCAGCAAGAGTTGATGTTGCAGCCTTGAGTCCAAAGGCAGTCTAGTGGCAGAATTTCTCTCAAGTGCTTTTAATATTGTCCAGCTTAGGAGAGGTGTTAGCTATTATTATAAGAGCACAGTAGGCATTTAATAAGATTTTTTTAAATGAATGAATGAATAAATGAATGGGGAAACTGGGCTTTGGCCAGGTCAAGTTGCTTGTCCGAGGTCACACAGTGGTGACTTGGAGGTAGAGCAGTGACAAGAGGTCACTCTGCCGCCTTTTTAACTCTGCTTCTTCTCTACTGAGACTTCAAGAATTCATGGTAGAGCAAGAGCTGGGACTTAGCCTTCAGCTCCTATGCACTCAGAGCTTGACGGAGAGATGGGCCAGCTGGCAGCTGCCTAGAATGCTAATCTGCAAGGGCAATCAAAACATGCTCAGTAACTCAGGTTTCCACCGTCAGCTCCTAAAACCACAGGTGCTGTGTGAGCAACAGTAAAGGTCCTCCCAGCCAATGAAGCTGTGTCTGTTGGGTGGCTACACATAGTCTTAGATGATACCCCTAACCCAGGGTGACGGTCCTGCAAGTTGACAGGTGCAGTCAATGGAAATTTAAAATCTCAATAACATGTAAGATGGTACTGTTTCTTGGGAATGAGTGATTTATTTTTCCTATCTAAATTTTTATTAGTTTAATATGCCGCCTGAGAAGTTGACAGGTTTAGAAAAACTGTATCTAATTAAGATATAAAAATAGTAATTGAAAATCAGTTTCTTTATTCTCTACTAAGCAAATTTTTAAAAATATTTTTTAAGTGCCAGGGGTGCCAAATCATCGGTGTCCTAGAATGTGCACATATCTTGGTCTGTCCTAAGATGTGCAGTCCGCCACATCTGCCCCTCATCTGAGCACACCTGACTGTGCTCACTCTCTGAACATGGTGCCTTGTGATGCTTGTCTGCAGATCGGGGAGCGGGGTGTCAACCTCTCTGGGGGGCAGAGGCAGAGGATCAGCCTGGCCCGTGCTGTCTACTCTGACTGTGAGCTCTACCTGCTGGACGACCCCCTGTCGGCCGTGGACGCCCACGTGGGGAAGCACATCTTTGAGGAGTGCATTAAGAAGATGCTCAAGGACAAGACCATTGTCCTGGTGACCCACCAGCTGCAGGTGACCACCCCTCCATGCTCTGGCCACGAGTGACAGACAGCAAAGGTTCTCAAGGCCCTGCCATTTCGGAGTGTGATTCAATAGCAACCTCATAGCAGCTGTCCCTTCATCCCAGGCTAGATCCCCCGACTTTAGGGAGGGTTGCCAAGAGTTTGGATTTCCTCTGCTTTCCATATGGGGAAGACAGGCTATAAAGGATGTCCGTGGTCGGTAAAAATTGAAACCAGATTTTAAAGTCTCCTTTAGCTTCAAAATTTTGTGAATGGACCCCTGCTTTTCAAGTTACAAAAAGGAAAACAATCCCCTGGAGAAGAAGAATTCTCTGATTCTCCTGTTCTTAGACAAGGAGCCGCCTCAGGGTGTTGTTTTCTTATTGACAACAGCCATGTAGAGTGGCTGTTTGTGGTCCTGCCTCCCCTGGGTCATTTTCCCTGCTATTTTCACACATGACATCAGCCTCGAGACCGTATTCCTATTTCTCCTGTTTCTCTTCTGTTTCTTCTTCTCTCGACCCCTTATTTTTGCTTTACTATTTTGGCATTTTTTTCATATAAAATATTTAAGACCCGAAAAAAGGTTCAGAAAATAATGAAAGCCCATGGATCTACCACCCAGATTAAACAATAAAACATTAATTCCACTTTCAAATTGCATTCCGTTTCCTCCCTCTTGCTATTCTCACGTTGTCGTTTTTTGTCTTCAATGCGTGTCTTTATGCTGTTTCAACATGTGCATGAATCTCTAGACACCTTTCCCTCTCTGCTGAAGTTCCATTTGTGTTTTTTCTCTAGGATATAGATCCTGAATCTTTTGTGTATTTTAAACTTCATATAATTGATATTTTACTTTCTGTGTCCTTCAGTAATTTCCTTTTTCCACTCAACGTTATGTTTTTTGGGATCTTCTATGTTGGTACACGTAGCTTTGTTTGATTCTCACTGATGTAGTATTCCGATATCTAAATAGCCCAGAATTTATTTCTCCAGGATGAACATTTGCATCCACTTTCACTTTTACAAAAATGCTTCAGTCTACATCCTTATACACGTGTCTTTGTGCACACGTTTAAGAGTTTTTTAGGATAGAGTTTTTAGGATTTGAATCACTGGCTCATAATTCTTCAAAAATCTTCCATGTTACTAAATATATCAAATTGTTCTCCAAAGTAGTTGTATCAATCTACAATCTGCCTAACGTTTTATAAGAGTTCCCTTTACCTTGAATCATCGTCAACGCTTGGGGTTGTCTGACTTTTAAATGCTTGCAACGTGGTGGTGTGATGTAATATTCTATTATGATTTAAATTTATATTTTCCTGATGAATAGTAAAGTTGAGTATCTTTCCATATGTTTACTGAAGACCTTATTTCTTCTGACTGCCCAGTACTTAGAGTTTTGCGACCAGATCATTTTGCTAGAAGATGGGAAAATCTGTGAGAATGGAGCTCACAGTGAGTTAATGCAGAAAAAGGGGCGGTACGCCCGCCTGGTCCAGAAGATGCAGCCAGAGGAAGTGAAACAGGTGATTTCCACTCCGCGCCCTCGCTGTCCGTGGGCAGAGCACCCCACACTCATGGCATGTGTCTTCTCACAGGACACACCATGGGACACAGCAGAGACAGTGGAGAAGCCTCAGGCAGAAGGGCCGGCTCAGGCCGCTTCCCAGGAAGAGCGTCTCAGCGAGAATGCTGGTAGTGGCGTGGGAAGCAGGACGAGGGTTTCTGCATGCCTGCCTGGGGCCTCCAGAGCCCTGGCATTTCTTCCTGGACCCTAAACCGGGCCGTGTCCCTCACTGTCTGGGATCCCAACATTCCCACACGCAGGTTACAGATCCAAGTAGTCCAGGCCGTGGGGTGAGGACTGTGGTGGTCGGGAGGCCTGAAGGACCCAGACAGGAGTGTTGTCGGGGGCACAGCTGAGGGTGTGCATCAGAGGCAGGAAGGGGTGGCTCTGGCCCTGGCTGGCACAGACTTAAGACGTGGCGAGGCATCTGGACATTCATTCATTACGCATTCACCAAGAGTAAACGTTGGGAACAAAGATGTCAGAAATCAGACATGAGCTGGGCCCAGCCCCTGACATCCGGAAGCTCACGGCCTTGTTATTTTCTGAAGCAGAGTAGCAGAAAGCTGTGTGAACTTGGCCAAACAACTTAACCTCTCTGAACCCTCATTGGCAAAAGTGGAGATAATAGTACTTACTTTGCAGGATGATAGTGAAGACTGGATGAGGTCAGTGGAGGGAAATCCCCAGCGCAGAGCCTGGCACATTGCCAGGGGCCCAGTCTCCAGCAGAGTCTTTCTGAAGAAAGCCTACTCAAAAAATTCCCATCCTAGTGTGATTTCCCTCAGCATTCAGATTCCAGGAAGAAAGAAACATCGTTATCAGAGGGCGGAGAAGGTCAGGCAGAGTGACAGACACTCACCACTGTTGTCATTGTTACCGTCAGAAGCATCCACTAGTATGTCCAGGTACTGGCTCTGGGCCCAGCTCAAGGCCAAAGGGTCTGCCAGGCTGGGGTCATGACTGTTTTGTGTGTTGTCTCAGAAGCGTACTGCGGCAGAGCATCTTGGCAACCATCTAGGCCTGCCATGTTTTAGATGAGGAAACAGAGAGGTTAAGTGATTTGCCTGAGGTTGCACAGTGTCATGGTGACAATTCTGGAGCCCAGGTTTTCTGGTCCCAGGTCGCTGCTTTCTTCATTCTCTCCTGCTGCCTCCCTTAGCCCATCAGGCACTTGGGAACCTAGGCCCTCCAAAGTTTATTGGATGGCCAGGGATGGATCCCCTTTCCAGGCTCTGGAGTCAGGTCCAAGGTTACTTTGAGCAGCGTCTTCCATGGAAAACCTGCTGGTTAGGGCCAGACGTGGTGGGGGTTCGGCTGGGGCCCTGGAGCTGGAAGGTGAGGAAGCTGGAAAGGGTCAAAGCCAGGAGCGAAGGATTCGCACGATTCCTCTTGACCCTGGAGGGAGGTCAGGTAATCGGAAGGCACGCTATTTTCCTCTCCTTTCACCCTGACCCAGTGCCGGAGCATCAGCTCACAGACAAAGAGCAGATGGAAGAAGGTTCCCTGAGCTGGAGCGTCTACCACCACTATATCCAGGCGGCCGGAGGTACGGTCTGTCAGTCACCCCATGCCAGGCCTGGGGCTCTCTTTCAGAACAGTCCTGCCCCGGAAACGGGGTCAGACTGGGCCACGTGAGGTCGTGTGGAGCAGAGAAGTGCAGACGAGCCAGGCCACGCAGCAGCCTAACTCGCACAAACCTAAGCGGACGTCGTCATTACTGTAATAACTCTACCACCAAAGCTGATGTCAGAAGTTATGTTTTCACACATATTCATTATTTCAGGGTTTTTCGAACTTTGGGCTCTGACTGCTAGTGACCTGTGAAATCAGCAGAGAGGTCATGAGCAGCACTGAGAGACGATGGCACATATTGTCCTATTTTGCTTATGGGATATATAAGTGCAATAGAATAGGACTGAAAATGTCAGCAAGTGTTGCATATAGTAATACTGGTGAAACTCGTTTTGGTGTATGTTAGGCATGATTTAAAATGTATTTCTTAAGGCAGGCAGATGGCATTTAGAAGTTCAAAGCTACTGCTCTATTAAATGGGGTATATTGCTGTGTATATTTACTATACAATGTTGTAAACACAAAACCAAGTGTATGATACTCTACTTTTTGAGTAACTTAATAGATTTTTGAGAGTAATTTTGCCTCCATGCAACTTTTTACTCTTTGTTGACTTTGGAACCTAACCCTCTGTAAGGCGTGTCTCCTCTCTACCTGTCTGGTGGAGGATGAGGTAGGCTTTGGACAGGAGGTCACCATCCCCGCTCCTTCCAACACAGGTGTCCCTGCAGGGTGTAACACAGGGCCTGGCCAGAGCAGGGGAACAGCAGATGCTTGGGAAATGCGCAGATGAATCGAGCAGCCAACTGATCTGTGTTTACAAAGGACCTACTACGTGCCAGGCACCGTACCAAGCTCTGGAGGGAGGGAGTATAAAACCCATCTAAGAACCAACCCTGGAATCTAGCTGGAGACTTAAGACATTGCCTCCTCCAGATAGTGAGAGAGAGCTCTGTGAGGGAATCTCAGATCTCATCAAAGAAAAGGTGGCCCTTGAAGAAGAGGAGAATTTTCGAAAAGACAATGGGTGTGGGACCATGAGCATGGGTAGGTGGGCAGGTGACGGGGCAAGAGGCGGGAGGAATGTGCCCTGAGTTTTCCCATCCTTAACTTGTTTGCATCCCGGGTCTACTACTCACCAGTTCTGTGACTTTGGGCAAGTTACTTTCCCTCTCTGAGATTCAGTTTCCTCATTGTTTTACTCCATTTGTACTGCTGTAACAAAATACCCGAGACTGGGGAATTTATAAAGAGCGGAAATGTGTTTTTCATAATTCTGGATGCTGCAAAGTCCAAGATCAAGGCACCAGCAGGTTGGGTGTCTGGTGAGGGCCCCACATCTGCTTCCGAGACGGTGCCTTGAGCACTGCATCCTCTGTTCTTTGGAGAGGACAGATGTGTCCTCATAGGGCAAGAGAGACAGAAAACAGGGGAGGCAGCTCTCTGAAGCCTCTTTTAAAAACCGATTCCACAGGACTGGCACAGGGAACTAAGTTCTCTGCAGTGTTGCTGTGTGCCAGGCACCGGCTGGGTGCTCGACATATGTTATCTCATGTCATCTTCAGCACGGCCCTGCAGCTCGTACGACTATCACCTTTTCACAGGCACAGAAGTGAACTGTTACCGACATTTGGTACCTTGTCCGGGGTCACACAGCTTGGAAGTTGTAGAGGTGGGATTTGAACCCGGGGCTCTCTGACTTCGGAACCCAGCTCTTCCCAGTCCTCCAAGGTGTCCAGGGTGGACAGGGCTCAGGATTTCCAAGGACTCAGGGCTGGGGGTGGCCGAGCAGTGTTGTCGGCCGTTGCCTTGCACGTTTCTGTGGTTCCTGAGTGTCACCTCTCCCTCCCTCCCAGGGTATGTGGTCTCTTTCGTGGCTTTCCTTCTCATGCTTCTGATCGCCTCCCTCATGACCTTCAACTTCTGGTGGCTGAGCTATTGGTTGGAGCAGGGCTCAGGGGTAAGTACCCGATGCAGGCGCATTGTATTTCTGTGGGCTTGGGTGCAGTGCGTGGCTTCTTGTTCCCTGGGACCACGAGGGCCAGAGTGCTGCCAGGGCCCCGCAGGGCGCACCCAGAGCCGCCTCGGCAGAAGGTGTTCCAGAGATAACCATCTGGGAGTCAGAGTGCTGCCGGGTGGGGGCTTCACTCCTAGTGCTGGCCTCCTGGGTTTGCAGAACCGGTGGTCACCCATGCAGTCTTGGGACAAAATCAAGAGGTTTCTGTCCCCAGACAGCTCCTCAAGAATCTTTACATTCCACCTTAGTGACTATTTCCTTTGGCTCCAGCCTCGCTCTCTCGCTGTGGTTTATTGAAACATGCCCCTGCGCTCCTGGTATTGGGAGCCGGGAGCCACTCT
>RJWJ010021733.1:0-27556 GCA_004363605.1 Indri indri | reverse complement strand
TGGAAATTATTGGCATGTTGCTTTGCATTATTGGTTGAGTCTAAGTCATTGTCTATGTGTATTTTATCTCCACATCCCTGACAAAGCAAGATCAAGTAGACTTTAGAGTCGAAATTGGAAATATGATAATTTATGTGACAAGGCTCAATTTGATACATACAGTTCTTCACTGTACTACGAAATTCCACTGCTTAATTTCTGCACAGCATTTTCTCTGATCTAACATAAAATTTTAAATGTCAATGTACAAACGCCTAGTCAAATATCATTTGTGTTGACTTTTTCTCAAGAAAATGTAAAAATAGAAATGCCAGAAATAGATAATGTTAATGTAAGAGTCAGAAGAAATGCACCCCAAAGCAATGCAGAAAATTCAAATTCAGTGCACTGTGAAAAACATTTGCCATTCCATGTGTTATGCACATATGTGTGTGCATGTATGAGTATTCAGTGCATTTTCAAATCCACCCAGCCTTTAAGCCTAGCTACAAATAGCCACACTAAAGTGGAAAACTATGAATCATCAGAGGAGGGGAATAAAATGGCTTCTGAAATATCTTTAAGATACACGGATCTTTAAAAGGGCTAGTAAAGATGTAAGAGCCAACCAGAAGGAGTGAAGTGTTCTCTAATGCAAATTACTTTAATTGTCCAAAGGAATGATGATGGGCCCATGTGCTTCCTGCCCATGTCTACTCAAACCATCCGCCAGTTACCATAAGGGGCTGCCTGAGAACAGCAGATTCTCACAGAGGCTTGATTAGCTTCTGAGCTGTTCCCTCCAGGCCAGGCCGTCTGTGAGTGTACACCCCCAGCAGCTACAGCCTTCTAGCTTCACTCTTCTAACTACAGACAAAATGGACAATTTGCTTTCAGTTACTGTTTTTGTGCATTCCAGGACAGATTTTTTTTTTTGGCTGTAGGATACAATTAACTTGTCAATAAGACTTCGCATATCTTTATTAAATTGCCCCCAGATTGTACACCCAGTAGTGGTTGTACATAAAACGATATACTTGCATCTTCTCAGGAAACCTGGTTTGTTCTATGGAGCTGGAGCTCAAGAAAGTAAGGAAACTGCCCTGCCCTTTCTTTCAGCTGCCCCCATCAGCTCTGATTAGTGTTACACTTGGCCTCTGCTTCTTTAAGAAGGGCTCACTGATCATTCTTTCATGTGACAAATCCTTGGTAAGCCTGAAAGCCCTAACTTCTGCATCATTCAGTGAGATGAACCTGACCTGCAGCCATCAACTCCCTTGGGCTGTCCCCTTGAATGCAACTTTCTTGTTTGTGGGACACTGTTTGTCGGTGTTTTTAAAACCAGTGGGGTAAGTGGTCCATGATGCAGTGGTGGAAAGAGGAGAAATTTGCTTTAGAAAATTTCTGCATGTTCAATATTCCGGAAGATGAGGATTTGAGTCTAAAAAGAAGGGGAGAAAAGCCCAATATAAGAACTGCATTCCAAAATACATGCATGTGTATGAAACCAAACCCAGTGAATCCTACGGAATGGGGTTATATTTAAATTAATCTCTACAGAATCTCCAAATATCCTAGGGTATATACATTGTGCTTCCTTTTAGAAACCTTTTCATTACAAGGTAAGTTTTCTAAAGGTTGTTTACTTTTGGAGGAAAGAACTAAAAATATTTTTTGAATACATGCTAGAGTTTGAAATGAATAGTTACTGTGGTTCCTATAATCCAGAGAAAAGATGCAAGTAGATTATTCCCTTGAATGACTAGGAGAAATACTGATTGTGTTGCCTTTGAACGTGGAAAATGTTATGGAAATGCTAAAGAACAAAGAAAAATGCTACTGACCCTGATCTTTAGTTTTGGTTATTACTAAAACCTGGCCAAGCCAATGGATGATCAGCGTTGGTGAGTGGTAAGCACGGAGTTGGAATTTGCTGATTCCTGAGTTTCCATTTAGATAGGAGTTGTACTTTGGTTGTATATTAATAAGGCTAACTCTGTATTTTATATACCTACCCCTGATGAATTCATAAAAGAATGATGAGCTGATCCATGTCCTCAAAAAATACCATTTTAAAAATCCATGAATTGAGTTTTGTAAGCCCAATTATGTCAAGTGTATCACCTGAGTAAAATTTTCATGTTGAGAATCCTCATCCTACTCCATTTCCTTTAAGGAATGTGAACAACTGCATCATCTGAAAGTCCATGGAGACATTGACATTTCACTTTTTCAGCAGAAAATGTGAAAAAGATAAGAAAAGCTCATCCTTAAAAAATATCTTAGGATGATGAGAAGTTGGTTAATGGGTACCATATACATTATTCAGGTGGTGGATACCCTAAAAGCCTACTACACATCTAACAAATTTATACATATACCCTATAAATTTGTACATATGAAAGAAAATCTGAATGGTATAATCTATGTGGTAGTTATATAAGTGCTCAATGTAAAATTCTTTCAACTGTGCTGTAGGTTTGAAAAGTTTTGAAAGATGTTAGAAAAAAAATCTGTGTATTCTTAAGGCTTTGAAAACAATTATGGACACAGCTGCTGGCCAATTGAAAAGCAGTAAGATGTCCCAAAGGTGGAAGAGATTTAGCAGCCGTCCTGCCCAGATCTCTTCCTGGCTGAGAATGTCCCTGCCACACCCCTGAGTGCCGGCCTCGGCTTCTTCTTCATCACACCCAAGCACAGCTGTGTGCCAGAGTCTGCCCCCTTGCTGGCCATCTATAAACATAGAAAGCTTGTTCTCATCATCAAGTGGAAAACACCCCCATTCTTAGTTCTGAATTTATTTCATGTATTGGGGCAGGGACTCTCAACCTCGGCACAACAGACATTTGGGGCTGAGTAATTCTGTCATGGGGAGCTGTCCTGTGCATCGTAGAGTGTTTGGCAGCATCTCGTGTCTCTTCCTCTTCTTGTGAGGACACTAGTCCTATTGGATTAGGGCCCCACCCATACTATTCCCTTTAACCTTAATTACTTCCTTAAAGGCCCTATATGCAAATGCAGTCACATTAGCGGTAGGGTTTCAACGTATGAATTTTGTTGCACTGGGTGCAATCCAGCCCATAGCAACTGGAAAGGTGAGAAGCACGTGGGCTGCACAATCTGACCCACCTCCCACTCCCCTTGGGCAGGTGCTTCAGCCTCATAGCAGCGATAACTGCCATCATTGAGGGTGTCGTCCGGAACAACACTAGTGAGAAAAATCCATGGAATGTGCCAGGCATAGGCCCTGACCCACAGTAGGGGCTTCACAGATGCAAATTTTTCCCCCTTTTCCACCTATGACAAGTTTCCAGTCTTGCCCTCAGTCACCCACCTCCCCAAACCTTAATAGGCACAGAATCATCAGAATATATTATTTTAAAAAAATTCATAAACTTTATTTTATTTTATTTATGACTCAAATATATACATTTTACATATTTGTGGAGTTCAATGTGATGTCTCAATACATGTAGACCTGTCCATACTATCCAAAATGATTTACAGATTCAATGCAATTTGTATCAAAATATAATGACATTCTTCACAGAAAGAGAAAAAAAATCCTAAAATTTGTATGGAACTGCAAAAGACCTCAAATAACCAAAGCAATCTCGAGCAAAAAGAACAAAGCTGGAGGCATCACACTACCTGATTTTAAAACGTACTATAAAGCTATAGTAACCAAAATAGCATAGTACTGGCATAAAAACAAAAACATAGACCAATGGAAAGAAATAGAAAGTCCAGAAATAAATATGTGCTATTTACAGTCCACTGATTTTGAAACTGGACCCATGAACAAATTTCAATGACCCCTATATGTTTCCAATGACCCCTATATGATTTTTATAATCCTCTCCCTTAACTAACTACTTGACCTTTTAAGTTATTTTCCAGAAATGGTGGCTTTTCTGCAAGACAAAGGAGCTGAGATTCTGAAGGCCCCTGGGCAGACTTCCTGATGCCGAGATTCACCATCCCCCAGAATCTGCCCCCAGTGCACACAGCCCCTTGGTCATTACACCACAACCTGCCCCAATGTGGAGGCCCCTCCGTAAGCCCATGATCTCTGTTAATTGGAGGGATGGATTTTAGGCAGCTTCTCCTGTTCTCCCAATAAGACATCTGTCGTATTTTAAAATTCCTTTCTTCCTTGGCAATCCTCATTGTCTCAATAATTGGATCTCTGTAATGATGAGTAACTGGGCCAAGGCTGAAATCCTCTTGTGATTTCAATAACAATTTTCAACAAAGACACCAAGTACACACTGTGGGGAAAGGTCAGCCCCTTCCTCAAATGGGGCTGGGAAAACCGAATGTCCACATGCAGAAGAATGAAATTAGATGCCTATCTCTCACTACATACAAAAATTAGCTCAAAATGGATTGAAGACTTAAACTATGAAACTACTAGAAGAAAATGTAGGGGAAACACTCTACAACATTGGTCTAGGCATAGACTTTATTTTTTAGAACAGCTTAAGTGTTACAGAAAAATTGAGTGGAAAATGGAGTTTCCATATGTCCCCTTTGCTCCTGCTTCTCCACACATGCAATTTCCCCTGTCATTGACACCTTGCATCAGTGATACATTTGTTACAACTCATGAATCAATGTTGATATACTGTTAATTTAAGCCATAGTTGGGCTAATCAAGGTTCCCAGAGAAACAGAACCAATAAGAGATATATAGATACATACTTGTATATAAGAGGAGATTTATTAATGGGAATTGGCATATGCAATTATGGAGGCTGAAAAGTCCCACAATAGCCACATGCCAGGAGAAGGCCAAGGAAAACCAGTGACATAATTCAGAGTCTCAGGACTTGGGAATCAGGGGCTGCTGGTGCCAGTCGTGGGGTTTAAAGCCCCAGAACCAAAAGCTCTGATGTCTGAGGACAGGAGAAGATGGAAGTCCCAGATGAAGAAGAGAGAGAGAGAGAGAATTCACCTTCTTCTACCTTTTTGTTGTATCCAGGCCCTCAACTGATTGGATGATGCCTGCTCACATTGGTGAGGGCTGATCTTCTTTATTCAGTCTACTAATTCAAGTGCAAATGAATTCTGGAAACACCTGCACAGAGAAACCCAGAAATAATGTTTGACCACCTATTTGGTCATCCCTTACCCCTGTTAGGTTGACACATGAAGCTAACTGTCACAATAATTTACATTAGGGCTCAATCTTTGTGGTGTACATTCTTTAGACTTTGATGAATGAAAATTGTTATGTCTTCACCAATACAGTATCATACAGAATAATTTCACTGCCTTAAAATATCCCCTATTCCCTACCTATGCATCCCTTTCTCTGGTCCAACCTTCACACCCCCACCAAGCCACTGGAAAGCACTGATCTTTTTGTTGTCTCCACAGTTTTGCCTTTTCTGGAAGGTCAGAGTGTGTAGCCTTTTCAGATTGGCTTCTTTCACTTAGCGATATGCGCTTACCATTCGTTCATGTCTTTTCATGGCTTAATAGTTCATTTCTCTGTATTCTGTTCCATTGATCTATTTGTCTAGTCTTTCACCAATATCACACTGTTTTGACTACTATAGCTTCAAAATAAGTTTTGAAGTACAGTAGCATTAGTCCCTGTTAGAAATTTTTAATAGTTTTTACTTTGTGTGTCGCTCTTATTGCATTTTTCAAAAAATTTGAGTTTATCACGTGATGCTTATTGCAGCTTCTTTCTTAGCTTAGTTTCTCCCTTTTATTCCATACAAACATTCTTTGCATGTGTATTGTCAAGATTTTAATTTGGGGAACTCTTGTTTTTCCTGAGCTCCTATTTCCTTTGTTTTCAGTTAGGCCGGCTAAGACATTGTTGGAATGGCCATGTTAGCATATGGCTGCAGTGAATTATTATGGACTGCCTTAAATAATTTCCTATATTTGCAAAGGGACAGCTTGAATGTTACAGTTTAGTATGTCCAATCGTAAATTGGCAAATTTTTACAGATGAGCTACAATATATGCTATTATCTATTTGATAGTTGTATTTTATAACATAAAATACCAATAGTGCTTAAATGACACTCATGTTAATAAAATACCATTACATACCTAATGTGAATATAGATAAAAATCAAAGATGCATTAAAATTATAAAGGAATGGGATATGAATATAATTTCTGGAGCAATGACAAAATTGAATCAATAAAAGATTTCGAAGATGGCATCACTTAATTGACATATTCCATATTAGTGGAAATAAGTCTCACAGTGTTTGAGACACAGATGCAGGGACTAGAAAAGCCTGCTAAGATTTACATTTTAATATTTTTTAAAGACTCAGCTATATACAGCTAGAGTTTACAGAAAAGACTTTCGTTTGAACTATGGTTTATCAAATAATCTATAGGTCTCTGGTGTTAATAATTGTTTTGTATATTGCTGTTCTTTCTGAAGTTGTCTTTTTAATCGGCATTTGTACAGCTGTGTCATTTTAGCAATTCGTTTACTGCTTTTTCAAGCTGGAAAATTACAGGCCCTCTCTCTTTTATTTTACTTTAAGAGTCAGCCTTGTGTTTGCATGTCAAGATTTACACTTTCAGGAGAGAGGCAGGGAAAGGAAAGAAAACAAAAACCTGCCTCTCAAAGACTTCTCTTTTCCTTGGCTGTGAGCTTCACAGTACAAAGAATGCCATGTTGTTGTTCCTTTCCACTTCCAGGAGCTCTCAAGGCCAGGATTCTAACTATGTCCTGTTTTTCTTACTTTCTTTTCTTTTTTTAAACATGAAAATATCTGATAGAAGGTTAATGATTCCATTCCGTCAAGTAAACATTCAGAACCAATGCCTGGATAAAATGTCACGGTGTTTCTTAACAGAGAAATCTTCTGTATTTTAGGGGCCAGGGTGACCTGGCATGCTTCAGAGGTTGTGCAGTGAATAAGGGGGTTGCCTCTAGGGGACGCCATTGATACCACTGACAGCACGGATTTCTATTTCTTTAACAACAGTTTTTCAGCCGGTGAAGACAGTGCCTTGCCCTAACACAATTTATATACAGTTGATCCTTGAACAATGCAGGATTTAGGGGCGCCAACACTCTAAGCAGTCAAAAATCCATGTGCAACTTTTGACTTCCCCAAACTTAAATACTATTTTTCTACTCTTGACCAGAAGCCTTAGTGGTAACAAACAGTCATTCAACACATATTTTATATGTTATATGTACTATGTACTATATTCTTATAATAATGTAAGTTAGATAAGAGAAAATTACTATTAAGAAAATCATAAAGAAGTAAAACTATATTTACTATTCATTAGATGGAAGTAGCTTATCATTAAGGTCTTCATCCTCATCATCCTCACATTGAGTAGGCTGAGGAGGAGGAGGAAGAGGAGGAGTTGGTCCTGCTGTCTTAGGGGTGGCAGAGGTGGAGGTAAATCTGCATACAGGTGGACCTGTGTGGGTCAAACCCGTGTTTTTCAAGGGTCAACGGTATTATAAAATTTTCCAATAGACAGAAAGAAGTAAAGTATCTTGTGGAAGGGGAAACTTTTGTCTAATTTGCACAGCAACAAGGATGGTTCTACTTACCAAGGTGAAGACTGCTGGAAGCAGAGTAGATTTGGAGAAGAAAATTCTTGGGTTCAATTTTTGATCTGTTAAAGTGTGCAGCGGTGAAGCCAAGGGGACAATGGAATGTATTTAACGCAAAAGAGAGATTTAGGTTACAGATGTAAATACGGGCAGAAACACCACCTACACAATCGTGATGATGCGGTAACGGATAAAACCACCTGGGGATTGAGTGCAGAATCAAAAGAGAAGGGCGTGGAGGAAGTGTACGACAGAGTAGAGGGGCCAGTGAGCATATGCAGAGCGGGCAATGAGGGTGTGGGGGAGAAAGACACAGCTGTCTGACTTCAGGGGCACCAGGGGAAGAGGGACTCAGGAAGGAAGGCATCGTCCTCAGGGTGACAGTTGTTGAGAGGACAGATAGGGGAGAAAGACAAAGCAACCCTTGGACTCAGGAGGAGCTGGGAAAGGCAAAATGCAACTGCATGAGAAGGGACCGAATGATGGACAAATGGGAATGCTGAGACATCTAGCTGTGGAGGATAGTGACAGGGTGCTGACCACAGGGGACTGGGGGCAGGGATAGTTTTCTTTCTTAGTGATGAGGAAAATTTAAGTAAGTGTTGGGAGACGATTCATGTGCCTCTCACATTTCTATGCATCTTCAAAACTATCTTTTCAAGAGTGTTTGTATGGTGAATAGCCTTGGAAGATAGAGGAAGTGTTTTCCCCTGAACAAGGGGCAGATCTGTTTACCCTTGAGTAAACAAGATAACATCTCCCTCTGGGGCAAAACCCAGGCAGGCTTCATGCCTGTTACAAAAGATCTGCGTTCTCGAAGCACAGGGTTCCTATGATGCACGCCATAGTGAGTCCAGGTATCACTTAACCCTCTACACACTGTTCCGAGGGAATCAGAGCCAGGACACCAAGGTAAATAGGCTGGTGCTTTGCTGCTTGCTGCACTGTACAATGGAATCTGCTATCTCTGATCCAGAGTCTTGTGCTTTCTCCCATCATCCATAAGATCATGGCCAGCTACTCGTTTGCCTGCATCAGACTCAAATCCCAAGCTCTTACAGTCCTTTAGGGTAAGCACTGACGGTAGAAAACCTATGGAAAGGGAGGGAAGAGACAATTTTAGCCAAGTGTCCTGAGATCACTGAGGAGCTGAGATCTAGTGCACAGTGGAATTTTCAAAAACAACCTCCAAAATCTACAAGTCTTCCCACAACTCAGCCACATAGATCCCAGCTCTTTGACATATTGACTTGTCCGTATAACATTCTTCTGCTCGCAGCTAGTGTGATGCTGATAATTGGAGCAGGTTTCAAAGCCAGTGCAAAAGAAAATGAAAATCTTGTATGTTGTCCTCTAGTCACATGCTTATATTCATCATATGCTTTTTGTGACCCTGGTTATAAATAAGGTTTGCCATTTACTGATATTTCTTATAAATAATTGTACATCTCCTGTGAATATGTGTGTGTCTGTGTGTCTGTGTTTGTGTGTGTGGATGTGTGTGTTAGTGTGTGTGCATGTGTGGCGTGTCTGTGTGTCTGTGTACTTCTTTTTTTTCCTATCAATTGGATTATTGTGAATGAGGCTTTCTTTCCCTACATTGCACACTTGGCTCCTAAATTAACCTTCCATTGAGAGGAACGTGAACATGATGAAACACAAGCCAATCCATGTGAGCAGTGATGTTTCCTGCTTTTATCTCTGTGGGACTGGTGAGTATCTGTACATATTTTTTCCTTATAAAACTCCCAAATCTGAATACCCTAGTAATCCTGATCCTTCACCATTCATTCCCCCTGCCTTATAAAATTTATCATTTCATTTGAAAATACTGTCATCATTTTCAAAAAATGAACTTTCATAAACAATTTTGGTTCTTATACTTTTTGCTTTCAATTTGGAATCTAAATGAAATTTTAAGAATATTTTAACTTAGAAGAAATATCTTTTAAAGATAAAATATGCTTTAAGATAATTGTTCATATACATAGATGAAATAATTCCATGAATGTCTTTAAATAAAAGCCATTATTTCTCTACTGGTCCGATGCTTCTGTTGTGCTCTCTTGAACTCTTTTCCTGTGCTTGCGTGGCTTGTTCTACTGGAGCATGCTGTAATAAGATGGTATGCACACCTAATACAATAAGCCAGGCAACCTTTGCCTTTTTCCATTATAATCTCAGTGGCACATTAGATTTTAAATTAACCTTGTGAAATTCTGCTTTTTAAAGGCACTTTTTAAATGGAGAAGACCCATAGTCACTTTTCTTTTATGAGAAGCATTTTAGTACTCTCAAGTTAAGTTTATGTCAGTCCTTAAATAGGATGTGGCAAATACAAACCTGGCGTGGTTGCATTGAAATAAACACGCATGATAGCTAATGTACTGAGGGGTGCTGATGGTTGGAAGATTCCATGGGCATTTTTTTTTAACTACCTTGCTTGAATAGATACTCTGTCTCTACATTTGGGGACTGGATACTTCCAGCCATTTAGGAAGCCACTTATAATATTAGGCCATAAAACAGAACATCTTAACTTTTGGGTTCCATCACTTTTTTGGCAGTCTGGTGAAGATGACAAACCCTTCCTCAAAGTATTTTTAAATGTATAAAATAAACCTGTAGAATGACTAAGTTTAGCAGGCACTGTTGGTGCTCTGCCCACATCCACCAGGAGTCCCTGTGCCATTTCTGGGTGTCCCCTCCCAGCGTTCGTGTGCTGTGCGTCCCGACCTAAACCTTTGAGTTTCTTCAGAGGACTGCACTTGGCCAGTGGGGACCCTTTGCCCACAGACAGAAGCCGGCAGTGCCTGGGAGTTCGCAGCTTCTGCATTCCCTAAGCTGCAGACGGGCCCGTCCCAGAGTTTGAAAGCCCAGTTCGCTGCCTGTCCTCGGGATCCACCCTGAGTTCTGATGTTCACTCCAGAGCTCCGGCGGGACCAGGCGGAAATGAAAGCTTCACCTGAAGTCTGACCTCACTAATCTCTCCTTCTCTCTCCTTCTTCCCCGCTGTTTGCCAGTTTTGGCTAGAAGTGAAATCGCTTGCAGGTGGGTCCTGATCTCAGGCTCTTTTGTCTGGAAAATATGACCTGAGATACAAAGGAAACTGGAAATCCAGTTGTCAAAGTATTTTTAAAAATTGTGCCATAGTATATGCTTCTTTATTGATACAACAAACACCAAGATTCAGGGGCAAGTCTAATAACTGCAGTGATTTTGATGCAGTGATTGCAGGATACCTGCTACGACCGTGCAGCAGTATCGCGTCTACTCCAGTGGTTTATTGCCCATAGTCATAATAAAAGGAAATGCCACATTTCTGTTGCCATTAGTGAAAGCTGAGATGTAATTTTTTCCTACTTGAGTTGGGTAAAACAGTAGCCCCTCAGAGATTTCCATTTGTGATCACTGAAATCTGTGAACATGTTACCTTACATGGCAGAGGGATGTGGCTGATATGGCTAAGTTAAGGGTCTTGACAGAGATTATTCTGAGCCAGTGTAATCACAGGGTCCTCATAAGAGGGACACAGGAGCATCAGAGTCAGAGAAGATGTGACAATGGAAACAGAGGTTGGAGTAGTGCAGCCAGGAGCTGAAGAGTGTCAGAAATCTCCAGAAGCTGAGAAATGGGCAAAGAAACAGCTTCTTCCGTGGAGCCTCAAGAAGGATGCAGCCCCGCCCACTTCCTGATTGCAGACTTTGCTAGAACTGTAAGGTCACAAGTTTGTGCTGTTTTCAGAAAGCCACAAAGTTTGTGGTAATTTGTAACAACAGGAAAAGAAAACTAAAACACCACCCAAGCTCTTAGATCCCTGCATTCCATCCACTGCCCTTGTGGGGTCACAGACCCCGGTGAAGAACCCTTCGGAGAGGTTCCATCCTTGAGAAGAATCTCCATCCTTCATCTACAACATCATGGCGCTTTGTCTTGTTGGTGTAATGGCCTTTGCTGCTCCTGGAGTCGCTGATATCACTGACATCCATGGCCTTTGTCAATCTAGCCCCTGGAAGTTTGGCACTTGATAGTAGGACGAGGACTGCTCAGACAAACACCCCACACTCAGCCCTGCATCCACCTCAAATTAGGGAACACAGACCTTGCCAACCAGGAGGGCGGGGCAGGTGGGAAAAGCTCACACTTGGATCTCGGTGCTAAGTAGCCCAGCAGCTGGAGACCGGCGTAGGGGGCCAGGGAGAGACGTTGTATGCCAGGGCTTGGACAATGGCCCAAGTGATGCAGGAATGACCACCTGGGCAGAAAAGGACCTCTTACTCATGAAACGCACATTCAATCACTGAGTAATAAGGACTTCTGTTCAAGGACCTTATAATATAGTTGGAGAGAAAAGACGAACACATAAGAACCCACAAGTAGGCAAAGTAAAGAATTTTGCACTGAGACCCAAAACTGCGCTTGGTGTGAAGAGTGTGATAGGATTTTAGAGGGAAAAAAGCCAACAGAGGGAAGTCACAGAGGGCTTCATGGGGGAGGTGGGAATGGATGGTTAGTATCTAATAGTCAGAGAGGAGAACAAAGGAAGGACAATGTCAATTATAAAACAAAAAGAGCCAAAAGTTGGGGGCTGGAAGAGGGCCGGGTGTTTGTTTCAGCTAATTGTACTGAATTAAAATAATTAATTCAGAGTCGTCCCAGTGTCCATCACTGGAGCCGTGGTGTGGTCTCCACCCTCGGGAGCACCCGGTGATAGAGAAGGGCAGGCGGGAGAGGGATGTGCACGGCCACGTTCAGTGAGGAGGATTCGCAGCCAGTTCACGGGGAGTCGTGAGGCTGGGGTGCTGCTCATGGGGGCTTGGGGTGGTGGGGACGGGAAGGGCTGTGTGGAGGGAGGCCACTGAGCTGGGACAGTGCAGCAACAGTGCACAGGGTGGAGAGGGCGCCGTCGGAACAGGGACTAGTGAGCACCAACAAGCAGCTCGGCTCAGCGCGTGCTGGTCTGGCTGGGGCTGAGTCCTGCTGGGACCCAGAAGTATAGCAGGTGGGGGGAAGGCAAGACAGAGAAACACGCAGCATCCCAGGAGGGACTGCTGTATTTTATTACTCCTTTAGTACCTTTCTTAAATAGGTCAAACCCCTCATAACCCAGTCCACCGGGCTTATCGATTTTTGTGGTACAGAATTTTACTGTGTTACTAAAAATCCATTTCCAATTTATAAGAGCTCAAGATAAAACAGCTGTTATTCAGCCTTTCTTTATTGAATGAGGAAGGGATGTAAAGGCTTCAGAAAATAGAGGAGAAAAGGAGGAAATTGCATGAATTCTTCAAACCACAGTCCCTGCAAACAAATCCGTTTCCCATCTCCATTTCCCAGGTATTTGGTGGATACTTTGGGATATGAGATTGTGCCTGTTGCCATTTCATTTTCCCCAAGTATGTTTGACTGACTTGCATGTTACAGATGGATTAAGCAGATAATTCATGCTTGGAAGAACATCAGAAAGGCCACGAGTGGCCAGGCGTGATGGCTCACACCTGTAATCGCCGCACATTGAGAGACCGATGTAGGAGGATCACTTGAGCCCAGGAGTTTGAGGTTGCAGTTAGCTGTGATGACACCACTGCACTGCACTCCAGCCCTGGCAACAGAGTGAGACCCTGTCTCAAAAAAAAAAAAAACAAAACAAAAAGTCCACCAGTAGCTCCATTTCATTCCTTCTCTGAAAGAACCAGTCCATTTAATGAGAATGGGCCTGTTCCGTCCATGGGAGGCAGGGGAATCTGAGTAGTTCAGGATTTTCTAATACAGAGAATTTTTCAGAATGACATCTGTTTAGCAGTTGTGCTTTGAATGATCCTAAACAGCAAAAATGGCTAAATGACTGGGACCTTCAGATCAGAAGCCCTGTTCTAGATGTGCAGGCAGCCTGAATGTCCATCCCCCATGCCCGGTCCCCCTCGAAGCCCCTGACACAGCATGACTGTTGGGAACCCCAGTCTGTGCCCCTCATGCATGCAGTCCTTCCCCACCTCCTGGCTGCATGCAAACAGTCCTTGGGCCTAGAGGAGTGCCACACCCAGAGATAAGGAGCCACATAGCCTGTGCCAGACTTAGTGCCTTTGTGGGACTATCTCTCCCTGTTGCAAGCTTAATGCATACCCCTTGCTTCTGCTTGAAGTATGTGCACCACGGGGCACCTGGCCACCTCACTGCTATGGCTCTCCTCCACAAGGAGGGGGTGGGTCCTTCTGCTGAGAACCGAGTGAGGGGTGTGGAGCCACCTCTCTGTGCAGGCTGCAAGAGAGGCCCGCTAGCCACTGGATGCTGGCACACACCATTGTAGCCAATCTTGCTCTGTCTCTTCTCTATGTAAGTGAAAGCATCGCTCTACACAGTGCTTGGTGACTCTGATACCAAGATGTAATGGGTAGCAGTGTTTAGAGTCCTCACCTGGGATTGGTAACTGGTGTGAGGTGTGCTGCTTAGCAATGAGGGAGACTTGGGGTTCCAGGCCTCAGCTGAGGACCCCTAGACAAGAGCACAGAGGTGGGATCTGCTCTGTCTCTGCTGGGCTCAGAGATCTGGAGAGGCGATTGAGGAGCCTCGATCTAAGGAGTGTGCTTTTCCAAGAGGAGCAGTAGTAATGGGAAAAAGTGGTGTCGACTACCCCCACCACTGTATGTGTGGCCCTGGCGGTGTCAGCCTTGTCTTGCTGGTCCCAGAGCACTTGTAGGGAGCAGCATCAGAGGACTGAGATGCTGTCTGCTATGGACAGAATTTTGTCCCCCCTACAAATTCACATGTTGAAACCCTATCCCCATGTGAGTGTATTGGAGATAGAACCTTTGGGGAGGCGATTAAGGTTAAATGAGGTCATAAGGGTTGAGTAGGTGCCCTTATAAGAAAAGGAAGAGACACCAGAGCTCTTTCTTCACCTTGTGAGGACACAGTGAGGAGGCGGCCAACTGGGAGCCAGGAAGAGAGGCCTCTCCAGAACTGGCCCTGCTGTCACCCTGAGCTCAGGCTTCCAGCCCCCAGAGCTGTGATGAAATACATGTCTGTTGTTTAAGCCCTCTGGTCTGTGATATTTTGCTATGGCAGCCCAAGCTAATACGGTCAGTCACTTATGCTGACACGGGCTGGTACTTACATCCCAGGAGAGCTGGGCACCTAGACGCTCTGCTCAGCCCATAACTTGGGGCGACAGGTTGCCTGCGGGCTGGTTTGTCCACTACTGACTCAGAGGAATAGAAACTACCCTGCCTTCCAACACTGGCTATTAACTGCGGAGATTGTACCAAGCAGGGATTATATACTGCTAGGAATAACAGAAAACTGAGCTAGAGTGGCTTAAACAAATTAGGGCTTTTATTTTTCCCCAGTAACAAGAAGTCCAGAGCTGTGCATTTCAAGCTCGGCATAGCAGGTCCCTGATGTCATCAGAGACTTGGGCTCTTTCTGTTGTTTTGTTCAACTGCACTTGGCAGAGGACATGCTTGTTACATTGCATTTTTCAAGATGGCTTCTCTACCTCCAGCATCAAATCCCTGTTCTTGGCTGGAAGAAGAGAAGGGCAAACGGCACCTGCCAGCTGCCCATCCAGCGACCCCCATGTATGTCTCATTGGTGAAGACTGTGTCCCTCGTACCTGAAGGCAAGCTTGGAAATTTGGTGCAACAAAATGAGTGTTCTGTTGGTGAGAAAGAAGAAGAGAAGGACGCAGGAAAGCATCAAGCACTCTCTGACACAGGAAGTCACAGAGCCAAAAGCAGGTAAAAGAAAAAATAAAGCCAAACCTATCTTATGCAGACCTGGCTACCAGAGGGAGGAAAACAAAACAAAATCACTTAGAATAGGGGAGGCCACTGAAATTAAAGAGTCGCAAGAGTCAGCAACAATGTTAGCAATAACAACAAAATGCAATAGAAGCAATTAAGGGAATTGGGCTAGGTCAAAACAGTGTTTTCTAGAGTCAATATACACGGTTTTTTAATTTAAAGAATTTATTCGATACAATGGAAGAATGCACACTTTGAGAGCTAAATTAATTGCCTAAGTGAGCAAGTAGAGGAAAAATGTCAAAACATAGAACAAAAATACAAAGACATGGAAATCATGAACAGAAAGGTAAGATACTTGAAGACACTGGCTGGAACATCTAACATGAGCAGCTTGAGTGTTCTAGAGGAGGGAAAAGAAAGATTTGAATCTGCAGATGAAAAGGGCTATCAAGTGCCAGGAAAGCTGAATTTTTCTGGAAAATCTTGAATTTTAGGGGTCTTCTGTTGCTGGGATCCAGGTCGATGTCTCATGTTCAAGGTTTAGGTGATTATGGCAGAATCTTTTATTAAGAATTCAAACAGACAAGGACTGCGATTTTCCAGAGAACAAAGCAAACCAAAAAGAAATATATCAGTATTGGGTCTGAGGATGGAAAGAAGGGGCGAATTATCCAAAAAGAACTGTAGCTTCAAAGGATGGGGGCCGCAGGTGGGCTCTGCTGTCCAGAAGGGATGTGGACAAGCTCTCCTTCCGTGGACTCAGCTCCCACGAGACTGGCCTGCTGCAGTTCCTTCTAGTGGGTGGCTCAGATCCCGAGATCACTCATACCACCTCACCTCTTTGTCCCTCCAGCTGCAAAGGGGTGAACATCTGGTTTGCCTTACTATCCTCTCTTTGTTTAGGTTTTGAGCTTTTTCATCACCTGTGTAATTGACTTGCAGAATTAAATTCCTGTGCGTGAAGTACCTAGAATGACTTTTATTTTTCTGATTAATACCTTGCTGATTCACCATGTGTTATTTCTACCCAGTCTGGATTCACTTTCCTTCCCCACTCAGTAGCGATGACATTTCCTCATGCTTCAATACTGAGTTTGCACAGCTGAGTGTCTCAGTGTCCCCTGCTGAAAGATTTGCTTCTGAAGAGATGACACTGCTACCCTCCTGCCCCTTGCCCAGGCAGTCTGAGCTTTAAGGAAGGTTCTAAATTAACAGGAAGAGCTAACAAAAATCTAGAGTGTGCTGAGGAAGGGACTTATGACTCCGATAATTGACCCTTATTTCACAACTTTTGGGAGAAATGATAGAATAGTGGGCCCATGGTACCCATTCAGAATTCGGAAGATGTCTCCCTTATCTCTCTCCCTCCACCTCCAACCGTGTATTCTACCACAGCTAGAAAGGTTCAGAGAAACAGGTAACAAAGATGGATGGACTTAGCTTTTTCAAACCCACCTGGAGAGTTTCCTTCTAGGTAAGCCCAGAGCGGGGACAACAGCCTTCCTCCAGCATGGGTCCCCTTTCTGGGTGTCTACAGGATCATAACTGAAGAATGATAATGTAGTGGGTTCTAAGGTGCCCCAGATTTTATTCAGTAATATATAGAAATGTGGTTTCTAAAAATATTCTCATTACGTTATATCTAAAAGGATAAAGATGCTGATGTCAGCTGACTTTCATTTTAGGCAACAATAAATAGTTCTGCTCACTCTAGCTTTTAAGAACACATTACTCTTACCTATAAATTCTCTTTTAAAGCTATTATTCTCCACATAAAATAAAATAAAGTTTCTTTTCATTTTAGGCATAACATTTTCCTTTAATTGAACCTTTCTTTTTATGCTCATTTTGTGAAATTTCTCTGGGATTTGGAGCCAGTTGTCTGTGAGAATTTGAATCCATGGGGAGTAGCTTGTAGGAGCCTTGGTAACTTTATTGATGAAGATCTTTCTCTCTTCTGTTCTTTTTCCTGCTGACTGAGCATTAAAAGCTTGACCTGAATCATCTGTTATTTTGAAACTGTATGTAAGTGTGGGGCTCTCAATTTTGGAGGAAAAATAGAGGAAGGAAAAAAAAAAAGAATTACTCCTATGGTACTATAAATAAGCAAACCTGTATCAAGTGAATAGTTTTTATTTCTTTCTTGACTAAGGAATTTAACTGATTCTCTATGTCATTTTGTGACTTAATTGTCTTAATGGTTCCAGGGATTCTCTTGCAGTTCTGCACCATGTTAACTCATGGATCTATGTTTCTTGCTGTGTTTTTATTAGAAGAGCTGGCTGTCTTTTTGAATAGATGTAGATTGCTCTTTCTTTTATGTTGTTGCTTTATGAAGGTGTTAAAAAAGATAGGACTGGCAAATTGTTTAGTTAAATTGTGCGTGGCAGATGCCTATGAATTCTTCACACCCATTACAGTTTCCCCGTAATGTGCCATCATCCTGAATAGATTACACTTTAGATATTTGCAGTGTTTATCCAAAATAATGCTGCAACATTATGTGGTCCACTTGGAAACTGCCCCCCACCAAAGCCCAGCAACAGCTCGTGGAGTATGATCAGATGCTTCCGTGCACACTCTGACAGATAAGGAATTTAAGATGTATCTAAACAATGGAGGACACGATCTTTATTCAGGTCTAAATGCTGGATTGATGTTATACAATGATCAACTTAAGATCATTCCATTTTGTGTGGAGGAATATTAAATATGGTTGAGAGGAAATGTATTTGAGAGGCAAGACCCTAATACTTGAGGATTAAAGAAGGAATTTTTTGGAACATATAATGACACATTGTTGTTTTCCTATGAGAGTATGAAGACACAGAGGTTTTAATAATGTTGCCATATTACTATAAGCTTTCACATTGAAGAATTTCTTGATTATGTAAGCAAATCTGATAATTAACCCTCACCCCAGAGAAAAGACCATCATCACATACCATCAGGGCCTGGGATATTGGAGCTGATCCTATAGTCCTGGCCAAGGGTTTTATCCTTTTAGCTACATACAAGACAAATGATAGACTACTCCTTTGGGTGACCCAAATTTCTAGCTCTCAATTCACTCTGCAACTCAAAAACTTTTACCTGAATTCAAATGATTCAGAGGGATACAATTGCAGAATATTCTTAAATTAGTTCTAATCCCTCTTTTTCTTAGTTTACTTTAAAAAATTGAGGGGAAATTCATAAAATGAATTCCATATTTTATAAAAATGGAATCACATATGTGACTTTTTGTGTCTTTTACTTTTGGCTTATTTTATTTGGTATAATGTTTTTGAAGTTCCTCCATGTTCTAGCATGTGTCAATACTTCATTTCTTTTTATGGCTGAATAATATTCTACTTCTGTATATACACATTTTGTTTGTCCATTCATGGTTAATAGATTTGAGGTTGTTTCCACCTTTTGGCTATTATGAATAGTGCTGCTATGAACAACCATGTAAAAGTATTTGTTTCAGTATCTTTTGGGCATAAATGTAGGAGTGGAATTGCTGGGCTATATGGTAAATCTATGATTAACATTTTGGGGAACTGCCTATTTTCCACAGTGGATGCACTCTGTTAACATTCTCAATAGCAATAAATGAAGGTTTCAATTTCCTCCATTTTCTCATTGATACTTGTTATTTTCCATTTTGTTTCCTCTTTTTTTAATTATAGGCATCCTAGTATATGTTAAGTGCTATCTCATTATGGTTTTGATTTGCATTTCCCTAATTACTAATGATGTTGAGTATTTTTTCAAATGCTTTTTGGGCGTTTGCGTACCTTTGGAAATACATCTACTCAAATTTTTTGCCTATTTTCTGGGATATTTCTCTTTTTGTTGCTTAGTTTTAAGAGTTCTTTATATATTCTGGAAACTAGACCCTTATCAGATATTTACACGTATTTTCTCCCATTCTGTGGACTGTCTTTTCACTTTCTTCATAATATCCCTTGGTGCACAAAATTTTTTAATTTTCATGAAGTCCAATTCATCTATTTTCTCTTTTGTCACTCTTGCTTTTGGTGTTATGTCTAAGAATCCATTGACAAATCCAAGGTTATGAAAATTTATTCTTATGTTTTCTTCTAAGAGATTTTTTTAGTTTTAGCTCTTACATTTAGATCACTGATCCATTTCAACTTAATTTTTTATTTGGTGTAAGGTAGGAGGCCACCTTCTTGTTTTGTATGTCAATATCCAGTTGTATACCTCTATTTGTTGAAGGGCATTCTTCTTCTTTTATTGAATAGTTTTGGCACTCTTCTTGAAAATCAATTAACCGTAGATGTACGGGTTTATTTCTGTAATCTCAATCCTATTCCATGTGTCCGTATGTCTATCCTTATGCCAGTACTACACTGTTTTGATCACTGTAACGTGTAGTAAGTTTTGAAATTGGGAAGTGTGAGTCCTCCAACTGTGTTCTTCGTTTTCAAGATTGTTTTGGCTATTCTGAGTTCATTGGAATTCTTTATGAATTTGAGAATTGGCTTCTCCACTTCTGCAAAAAAGAACATTGGAACTTTGATAGAAGTTGAACTGAATCTGTGAATTGCATTGGGTGGTATCACCATCTTAATAATATTATGTCTTCCAATCCATGAACATATGTCTTTACATATATTTAGGTCTTTAATTTCTTTCAGTGATGTTTTATAGTTTCCAATGTACAAATATTTTACCTCCTTGGTTAAATTTATTCCTAGGTATTTTATTCTCTTGAATGCTAATTGTAAATGGAAGTAATTTAGTTTTTAAAAGGTAAATAAAGCTCACACTTTGATACTTAAACTATTATTAATAAGTTACCTGCCATTTAGTTCCTTTACTCCAATAACACTATTATGTTGTCATTGAGGTAGAAATCTCTTAATCCTTTCAGCCTTAATTATTATTAAGCTTTTACTTCTCCAATTCTTTAAAGTAGTGCATAGTTAATACTGAAGGTGGCAATTAATAGAAATTCATTTGTTTTTACCTTAAGAAACTACCCATACCATGCCTAATATGACTTTGTAGATGCAGACAGGCCAGAAATACTGTAATACAATGTTTGAGAATTGTAAGCTGAAGCAGCTCTACATTAGATGGTGATTCTATTATCTAGTGTTAGGCATCTTTTTTGGAAGTGAAGAGTCATTGAAAACTTGTTCTTTAAGGGCATTAACAATTTTTTATTGTTTTACTGAAATTTCTAAAGAATGAGCATCAACATTTACCGCCTGGCTGCAAGCTGATCAAATCTGATTTGGTTGAGAGTAGAGTGAGATGTTGCTCAAAAAAATTTAAATATTTCTTGTTTTTTGTTATGCGGGTAAAGTTTCAGAATTTTTTTGATGGAAACCTCAAGGATCTTCGGTTGTTTGTGGGGAGAAAAGGACACAGAAGAGAATGATCTCAAGAGTGCTTAGGAGAAATAGAGACGGGTTTTCCTGGTTCCCAGCCCAGGGGAAGACACTGTTAGTGCTCCTTTGGTGCGACCTTAGCCCAGCTGTTTTACTCATACAGGCACAGGCCATGGTAATTAATTGTACTCCAAGGTGATTAGCATCTAGGTAAGCAGAGTTTCTGTTACATAAAGAGAGAGAAACATCTTTTCCACTAAACTTGTAATATTCAAAGTTATAGGATTAGGAAAATATTAGACTATTTTATTTTGATTAATTACTCTTATTTATGCTGATGGATTTATAAATTGCTCAACAGTTTGTAATGAAAAAACAATATGGGTACAGTAGTCCTCCTTATCTGCAGTTTTGCTTTCCATGGTTTCAGTTATCCATGGTCAATCGTGGTTTGAAAATACTAAATTTAAAATTTGAGAAATAAACTACTCTTAAGTTTTAAATTGCATGCTGTTATGAGTAGCATGATGAAATCTCATGCTGTCCCACTTTGTCCTGCCCAGGACATGAATCATCCTTTGTCCAGCATATCCATACTGTCTATGCCACCTGCCCATTGTCACTGAATAGCCACCTTGGTTACCAGGTACATTAATTGTCACAATATCACAGGGCTTGTGTTTAAGTAACTCTTACTTCACTTAATAATGAGCCCAAAGTGCAAGAGTAGTGATGCTGGCATATTATAATTGTTCTAATTTATTATTATTTATTGTTTTTAATCTCTTGCTGTGCTCAATTTATAAATTAAACTTTATCATAGGTATGTTCATACAGAAAAACACATAGTATATATAAGATTTGGTAATATCCATGGTTTGAGAAATCCCCTGGGGGGGTCTTGGAACATATCCCCATGGAAAAAGGGGGACTACTGTATAGCTTTTCTGACTTATGGTTGCATTTCATAAGCTCTATGCTGAGATTATGTTCAGAGAAATGATATAAGGTTTTGAATTAACTGGGTCTCATAATCTCATCTGCAAACTAAGAGTTTTGGTCTCGTTCAGCTTCCATATTCAATGAAAATCTGTATTTGGGGATAGAAGGACTATCTATGGTTTCCATTTCTTTTCCTTTTGAACTACTAACAAAAACCTTAGAACTTTACCAGCGGGATTTAAATGATGCTATTTTACATTCAAGTTGGGAAGGCCAGAAAGACTGCTGCTCAGGAGAGGGAATGCCACGTCCTCTTCATGGTCCTCGCTAGTTTCATTGGCCCCCTCATTTGCAGCATGGCCTATGGAGACAGAGTGCTGCCTTACTCTCCATGTCTGGGCCACCTGGAATGGTCCCACCAGCCATTAGTATTATACCAATAATTCTGACAAAGAGCAGTACCCTGAATATAACCCAATTAGCTACATATTGATAACCCAGCAAGAAAGGCTGTGTGTTCCACCCTTCCTGTAACTTGGCAGGAGAATTCAGTGTCTCAACCCAGTCATGTACCTATGTTTCCCCAGAGAATAGAAAACTTTCACCATCCCTATGGAATTAGAATGGCAATAAGATGACAAAAATCATCATCAGGACATGCTGGCTGTTTGGAGTTGTTGCCAGTTCTTGTGAATTACAGTGGGTTGACTGTCATTAGTGTTGTTCATGAATGTTCCCCTTTCTACCCCTTTGGGAACCTGGAAGGATTAAACCTTTCTCCCTCTTAAAAGTTAGGTATGGTAACTAGTCTTGTGTGATCAAATGTGAAAAATGATGTGTGCCACTTCTGGGTGGAAGCTTTAAGAGGTAGCACAGAATTTGCCACATTCCCTGTTTCCTGCTCTGTTGATTATAGCAGCACCTCTGTCAAGAAAGCCTCTCTTGAGAGGAGAGCAGCTGTAGATGTAAGGGATGGGACAAGAACTTAGTTGTCCCCATTTCTCTGCAGGGATTAGGATTTCTCAAGGCCCGAATGCACTTATGGAGGACTTGGAATTTTGCCTCTGGAACTCATTTTTTTCCAGATGTGAGTCATTGAATTTTGGTTTGGTTCTTAATTTCATATTTTTAGAAATATGGTACCGCCTTGATGACAAATCATCTACCAACTGATCTGTTCAATAACACTATCAATATGTTAAGCACATGTAATAAGTTCATAAAATTACTGCCAACATAAGTTATAGGGAAAAATCAACTCTCTCAAAACCTTCCTATGGAAGCAAAAAATATTATGTCTTATGGGGTGTATGTACCTTAAAAATACTCATTAGGCAAGTTTTAATACGTCAGAAATGAACTTAAATGGGGGCAGTTAGAAAGTTTATTAAAGCTAGTATTGAAAGTAGAAATTATAATTTGTTTTAAAATTTCAGAGTAGGCTGATAGAAAGATAAAATTTTTGGTTGTTGTAAAATAAGTAATGGGATAAGATATAATACATATGTATATGTATGCATACATATATGCACACATATATTTTGTGTGTATGTACGTGTGTAAGTATGTGTGTGCATACATATAAAATATATATACACATACATATTTCCTCCCAAAATGGACTCCTTTGTATTTTCTTCTGAGCTTCAGAACTAACTTTATCATTTCTGCTCATTTTAAATTTTGACATTGGTTAACATCTGTGACATCTTTATAAATGATTTCTCAAGTTTTTTCTATCCATATGAAAATTTCTGAAAGGCATCTTTTGAGTTCTTGGGCTTGACAAATTCTTCACTTGTAATTATGGCTTGAAATAATCAGAGGGCTACCATGAGTTAACTAGACCTATTGCACTGTGTTTTCTGTTGGTGTATTTACTTATAGTTTTAAAAATGCTTTGGAATAAATCTTTCCATGTGATACAAGTGTATGCCTTTATATATTCACACATACATATTTTAAAGGATTTTAATGACTATGAAATTCAAGTTGATAAGCCTTATTTTAATAATGAAATAAAATATGTTTGAGCAATATGTAACATACCCAGATTACTATGATAGGTGCTCTGGGGAATACAAATTATTAGAATTTATAGCTCTCAAGAAACTATTTGATAATTCTAGATTTTTGGTGGAATTAGAGTAATAAAGATATATGAGATGTCATGCTTTAAAATAGTCTTTTGGATCTTGAAATGAAAGTCATTTAGAACTTTATGACTAAAAACGAGATTGGTTGTCTAAAATCAATCGTGGAACAAAATGGGGAAATACGTAGGCAATCTAAGATTTTATGCTTACGTTGTCTCTGCCTCCCCATCTGCCCATACCCTCACTACCTCACTGTACTGGTATGGGAAAAGAGTCTCTCAAAAGAGTGAAACTTCAGAGAAATTCAGCAAGAATTCACTGTCTGAAAACACAGCGTAACTGAGATTGACTATTTAAAACTTTTTAAAATTGGTTTTCAGTATGTTTTCTCCCTGGCAGGCCCTTTCATCTTCCCCTTCTGGCCATGGTGTGATCTGAATTTCAATCAAAGCTCAATTTAGGCTAAAATGGATTAGGATAATTTAGATTTTAAATTGTCCAACAGAGGCTGATTTTGGGGTGTTATTTTACTTATCTGATTTCTTGCTGCAGACAATGGGATGTTTTGATTTTAATTATGCACACATACTTAAGGCACCAGATTGTCATTAAAGTGGGTCTTTCAAAAGGTTAAACTGATCATGCCACTGCTCTGCATAAACTTGGCCATGTTCCTTGTTATGGGCTTAATTTTACCCTCACCAAAATACATATGTTGAATTCTTTACCCCTGGTACCATGGAATGTGACCATATTTAGACACAGGGTCTTTAAAGAGGTAATTAAGTTGAAATGAAGTCTTTGGGATGGGCCCTAATCCAATCTGACTGGTGTCCATCTAAGAAGAGAAGATTAGGACACAGACGCACGTGAAGACACAGGAAGAAGACGACCTCTACAAGCCAAGGAGAGGGGCCACGGAGGAAACCAACTCTACTGGCATCTTGATCTCAGACTTCCAGCCTCCAGAACTGTGAGAAAATAAATGTCTGTTGTTCAAGCCACCCAGGCTGTGGTACTTTGTTATGGCTGCTCTAGGAAACTAGTACATTTTTCTTACATTTAGGAAAAATCTTAACAGAGCTGTCCATGAACTGGCCTTTGCCCAACACTCTAATTTCATTTTCCTTCACTGCCCTTTTCCTAATCTTGCCCTAGCCACTTTGAATATCTTCTAGTTCCCTGACACAGTCTGGGAAATATCCCTAGGGCTTTGCATATGCTGTGCCCACTGCTTGAAGCAATGCTCTTATATTTCACCTTTCTATGGAGGCTCATTGCAACCCCAACAAGGTGTCAATCACTCTTTCCTTTGAGCCATTCTTAAACCTTGTATGTACAAGTAGTGCTTCAATTATCCTGTAGTCTGAACTCTTGAAAGGCAACAACTTCCATTCTCAGCATCTATGCAATGAATAATAAATATTTGTAATATTACAGACACTATACACAGATTATGAAAACTTTTCCATGGTTTTTGCCAATTTTCTAGCATTCTCAGACATTCTTAGGTTGGACCCGATCTGGTTGTATGTGAGCAAAAATACTGGAATATTTATGTAAGCATTAGGCCAAACGATGTTATCAAACTACTTCAAATAGTTGTGGTAAGAAAAACAAGTTGTTGCTAGAGAAAATGTTTCATTTTTGAGGAATGCTCAGAACAAAGACAAATTATTTGGCATATCAGTTGGGATTCTTGGTTGCGAGTGATAGAAACTGACTTTGGTCAGTTCACAGAAAAGGGAGGATGTTGAGTTCACAGCAACAGTGAGAAGGCTGAAGAACCAGTCCTGAGAGAAGCAGGAAGCCAGGCAGCCAGACAGAGCCAAGCTCACTGCCAAGAGCAGTCTGGCTGGCACGGTGTCAGGGCTCGTATCTCAGCTGTCTCAGGGACCTGCCCGAGAAGCAGGATCCAGAGTCCTGGGTGAGAACATCCAAATGCTCCAGCCTAGGCCACGTGCCCACACCCCAGGTCGCTGGCAGGGGCGGGTGAGAGGAAGCATCTGGTCTCTCCTGCTTCTGTATTGGGAGGGAGGGCTCTGCCTCCCACAAAGACTCATAATGAGGCATTCCTTCAAAACAGGAAGAGTGTTTGTATTAGGGTAGCAATCTTCCTCAAAAACATATGAAAAGCATGAAATATTTCTATAGCCCATCTTTCGACTACCCAACACCTATTTTTACCTTTCTTTTATCTTTACACTCTTGGTGCTCTCACCTAAAATAATAGCCATTCCTTGTATGCCTAAAAACACGACACTCCCCAGTGGAATCTAATCCAAGTTGTCATCATTTACTTCAACCAACTCTGAGTATCTTGGGTAATGCACAGTCTTCTAGATTGATTGTGATGCTGTCTCAACACTCTGCAACCTTTGTTCTCAGTGTTGGAGTTTATACCACCAGAACACCTGTGTACAATGTGGGAAAGAATGTGGGAAAGGAAAAGAAGATCATTTAAAAATATATGAACATATGCATGACCCAGCAGGAAAGAAAACATCAAGACTACGTTCCCCATAATCCATTCCATGTTCCTGCTGTCTTCAGCCAATAAACAATGCTGTTTACCCACTGGGATGACTCAACTTTTCATTACCAAGGAACTTCAGTCCTTGGTGCCGTAGCCCACACAGAGTTGTAACACTGGGCATGGTGGCGCAAGGACCTGGGTGACTTCCTGGCTCTATGCACACTTCTTCCTGGTGGCATTGTGTCACAGAACTCAGCATTTCCTCCATAGCCAGGATCTATGTACCCCAAAACACTACAGCTTCTCCTTCCTACTGTTTTTTGCCAAATAGCACGAAAGCACAAATGGCCAAGTAGTTGGAGACATTTTGTGTTCCTTGCTAGAAGCATTTCTTCCATAGCTAGCAAACCTCCAAATAAGAAAAGCCCTGAATTTCAGAGACTGGAAGTACAAATATTCCATTAAGATATTAGGGCCAATCACGAGACATGCCACCTTTATTCTTCCCCTTAGATCCACATATTTTGCCCGAGGGTGAGAAAGCACCGCATATGGATTGCTGCTTTTGTGGATATATTGCACCCACAGGACAGTATCCCAGCCTTGCAGGATGTTTTCTCCCACCTGGGGTCAAAACTGACTTTTTATATATTTTTGCCGATCTCTATACTGCCTGTATCTGGATGATAATACACCTGATAAGGGCAGTGAATCTTGGCCAGGTGTGGTGGCTCACACCTGTAATCCTAGCACTCTGGGAGGCCAAGGCGGGAGGATCAATTGAGGCCAGGAGTTTGAGGTTGCAGTGAGCTATAATGACACCACGGCACTCAAGCCTGGGCAACAGCAAGACTCCATTTCTACGAAAAATAGAAAAATTTAGCTGAGTGTGGTGGTATGTGCCTGTAGTCCCAGCTACTTGGGAGGCTGAGGTAGGAGGATCACTTGAGCCCAGGAGTTTGAGGTTGCAGTGAGCTACGATGACACCACAGCACTCTAGCCTGGGCAACAGAGTGAGACTCTGTCTCAAAAAAAAAAAAAAAGCAGCAACTCCCATAAACATCAATGTACCGCCTTACTTTCTTTTGTTTACAAAATTTGTCATAAGTAATGTAAGGTGGGGCCACATGCCAATGTTTAAGATATTTAGAAAATGTAGGGATGGTGATGCTGAAAGTAGCATGAAAGCAAACTGAAGTGCAAAGTTAACAGTCACCCCAGTGAAGCAGAATAGCTGTGTATCTATGATGGAAAGAGCTCAGAGAGGTCAGTTTGTCATGGGGAAGGTGGCTGCTTCCCAAGGTATGATGACAGCTGAAACCACAATCTGATAAATGGTGCCAGCAACTTGGGCACGCCACAGTGGGGACAGCAACTTGGGTCTTGGTAAAATTACTTTCGAGCCCATG
>RJWJ010021732.1:0-27560 GCA_004363605.1 Indri indri | reverse complement strand
AGTTCAGTGCAAAAAAATATTGACTGAGCTTCTACTATGTGCCAGGCACTGAATCTACAAGAGTGAACATTTTTGCTTTCCTTTCTCAAACTACACATAATATGGTCCTTATTAACCTTTTTACTTGGATTGAAAATCTGTGTATAATTCTGTATTTTAGCCATTCCCAGCCCAGAGTTAAGCAGATGGACTCTCTGAGTACCCTGTGGACTTGGTATTATTTTGCAATAGAGATTGTAAATATGAAACTCGCGGGCCTATAGGTGTTCCTAAATGAGCATGGCGCTAATCCCTGATGGGCTAATACTTAGCCTCAGAATCCTTCTCAACACAGCACCCCAGACGGTCATCGGTAGAGGTAGCAAGTGAGTTGACACCTGTCATCTAAGGTTTTTCGCTAAATATGTGATATGCTTCCACTCAGCATGGTTCCTACGGAGGCTTTGCAGACACTGCTCAGAGATTTGCTGGGTAATGTGGTAGCTGACATCATGGCGTGCTTGCGATATGGCAGACACCCTGCGAAGTGCTCTCCTTGCGTTATTATTTCTCATGAAAACCGTATTAGGTAAAAGTAGATGTTGTCATCAACTGTAGTAGACAGGTCTAGATTCGTCTGGCTTTGCTCTTGGTCTTACCCGGCACCTATCGTCCCTTTGTTTAAAAGTGACAACTCAATCTTCCTTCGAAAAACCTTCCAAGGACTGCATGTCTATGCAGTTAGAAGGGTCGATCCCATTTCTAACTCTGGCAGTAGGAACACGGACCAAGCTTTGCCAGAGAAAATGTGCCTTTTGCAGTCCACAGCAATTGGTTTAAGGTTGGGCTGGGACCAAGGCTGGACCGATCAAAGGCCACCCGAGCCACGATGGGACTTTTTGCTGGACTTCTTGGCAAGGAGGCACTTTTCTCCACCAGGTTTGTTAAACCTGTTTTGGTGGAAGCTTGGAGCGGTTGTGGCCGTCTTGCCACTTCCTGGGGACGTCCTGACTGTGAAAGAGACCCCCCAGGGAGGAAAGCAGAACTCGGACATAGAGAAACCGTTCTCAGTGCCAGGGTTTGAGAACCTCACACTGGCCACATCTGAAATGGGTCCTTCAGCTTTCTACCTCTTCCCCTGCAGTTACGGTAGCTAATAAATCCATGTGTGTGTGTGTGTACATGTATGTGCATTTAACAAGCTGGTTTGATTTTGGTTCTGTGTTTTACAAACAAAAGACTAACACAACCCTATTTTACACATTAAACTTACAGAGGGAAATAATTTGCTCAAGGTTGCGTAGACTAGTTCGTGGTGGAGCAAACTTAGAATCACGCTTGGACCACCATGCTGTTCTGTTAGGGCACCGCGACAGAATTCTCTCGCAGTCCTCACAACTGAAGTGGAGACTGGAAGCTTCCCTGGCAGACAGGACACCAGGACCAGGAAGCTGGTTCTCCCAGGAGGAGCCTCCTCCATTGCGCTCTGGACGTGCTGGTCCCTGGGATTTTCCAAACGTGCAAAACTCCACCGTGGAATTTGTGTCCGAGGGGGACTGCGCTGGCCCTGTCCCCTGACGTACCCAGGTTCAGGAAACACACGGGGCGTCCTTGTCTCGTCTGTCTCTCATTAAAAGTCCCACCAATATTTGAAGAAGAAAAAAACTGTAAAAAATGTAACAGAGCTGGCACAGGGGTCTGAGGACTCATTTCCAGACAGCCGAGGTGGGAGATTTGAGCAGGAACCTTCCAGATCGACCACAGTGAAGGAGAACGACAGCCAGGAAGAAGATATCCCTGAGGAGACAGACATCCAGGGTCTGGACGACGGGCTTCTCACGATAAAGCAAGGTACGTGTTTGCATCTCAGATGTTGATTCCTTTTCTGTCTCTAACACGCAAAGGCAGGCTCTCTTCCAGCTGTTTATGGCTCTGCGCCCTGTCTGCCACAGAGAAGGTAGGCGAAACATAATTACGGTAGTGCCCTGTCCATGAAAACCGTATGGGATAGAGGGTGGGCTAATGGAGACTTTTCTAATTATAAAACAAATATATGTTTATCGAGGATACTTTGGAAATTTCAGAAAAGTGTAACAAAGAAGAAAGTTTGCCCACAATCTTAACAGAGACGACCTTGTTTATTTCCTTCCAGACTTTTATCATCAAATATTTCAGCTTCAGGAAGGTACCAAGGATAATATAATAAACTCCCATGAATCTACTAGCCTTATTTAATGAATTTTAACATTTTGCCATATTTGTGTTGAGTGCCCCACCCTCTTAAAAACACATACAGTCGAAGCTACTTCTCCCCACCCTCTCCACGGGCACCGTCTAGAGTTGATATGTAGTCTTCCTATCCTGGCTTTGAGCGTACACATGCGTGTGTATCCATAACAACATATAGGTTCACGTATTTTAAAATTTACATACATTAACACATTGCCACACTAGAAAAAAAATTTTTTTCCCTTGGGGCCATGGTGTTTCATTGTGAAAATAGAATAAAAGCTTCCAAAACAAAACGATCCTTTCTAATTTAATGAAAAATTTAATGAAAAACGAAATTTGTCAACTTCTATTCATTTAACCCATGTTTTTAGAGATAATTTGTCAGTATTAATTGTAACAATAAGAACATCCACAAATGAGATTTTCAGGAACCAACTGCAGGGTTTTGCTTCATGAGGCCCCAGGCTCAAAACTAGTGTGAGTTAAATACAACTCACATGGCAGTTAATGTGTTAAATCACACTCTTTGAGTTTGCAACCTGCTTTGTTCATTCAACGGTGTTTTCAAGATTTATTCATGGTTATACATATAAATCAAGTTCATTCATTTAAACTGGTGGTAATATTTAATTTTATATCATTTATCCATTCTCTTATTGTTGGATTTTTTAGGTTGTTTCCAATGTTTTGCCACATAAAGCCATAAATAAGCATGCAGTGTGCATCTTGTGTGTACGTGTGTCAGAGTTTCTGTAATGTATGTTATAGAATGTATGTTCTAGAGATGAAACTGCTGTGTCACAGGGCTTGAGTATCTCAAGTCACCAGCTGTTGCCAATTTGCTTTTCAAAGTCACCAGCAGTGCATGAGAGACCCCACTTTCTCTCACATTCTTGAAAACACTTGGCATTTTCAGACTTTTAAGCTTCTTTCAATCTCTGTTGCAAAATATCCTATTTTTACCTAATTCCTAGTGAAGATGAGCATCTCCGCATTGTGTTTATTTACCATTTGGTTTCCCTTTTCTGAAATTGCCTATTCACAGCCTTTGTTTTTATTTTGGATGTTTATCTTATTTTTAATGATCTGTAGGAGTTCTTAACATATCCTTCTTTAAGTTATGTGTGTTCCAAATATCATTTCCCAGTCTTTGATTTGTGATTCATTTGTTGGTGATGTCACTTTTACTTAATAGTACATTCAGTGTTCTTATGCATGTGTTTATATAATTTGTACGAAATTTTGTGTCCTGATTTTTTCCATTTAACATGAAAATGTAAACACTTTACCACATAACGTTAATGACTAGATAACATTATGTATTCCACAGGACCGTATTTTGTTTATGTGTCCCTTTTTGTTGAACATCTAAGCTGTGACATTTTCGTGGTGTTATTGTTGCTGCCGTTCACTTATTCTTTCTTATTATGAATAATTCCTTGTTGAACGTCTTTGTGCATGAAGTTTTGGATGATGTTTCATGACTTTCTGAGGATGCATATTCCAAGTTGAATTCCTATATCCAGGGATATATTATGAATATTCTTTGCCAAATTGTTTTTTGAAAAGTTATATCAATGTGTCTTTACTTTTGTGCCAGAAAGAGTAGGTCTGCCATAATAATCCCAAAATCTCTGGAGTAACACAGCAAAAAGTGTATTTTCTACTTGCAACTCGTTTCAACGCTGGTCATCACAGGTTGCCTCTGCTGTGTCACTCACGGGATTCAGGAATCATACTCTGCTCTTAAAACTTTCTTCTGTAACAGAAGGGATTAATGTCACTTCTGTTCACCTTTCCTTGGCTATAGGAAATCACCTCACCATGCCTAACTTCAGATGGGCAGGGAAGTACATCCTACCACGTACTCAGAAGGAAAATCAGAACCACTGTAAACAGCCCCAGCTTCCAGTGACAGGAGGAACTCAGGATGCACCAAACTTTCCAACAATTCTTTAAATATAAAGAAAGAAGGAGTCACGGGGGATGGGGCGTGGAATGGAAAGCATTCCTAAACCAGACAGAATAGATTTGGGTCTTGGCAAAAGTATAGAAAAGAATAAGTTTGTCTTTGGTGCCTCCTGCCTTCTGTTAACCTGTGATTTTGAAAAAATTATACACATACAGTGAGTTGCAAAAATAGTACGTAACGTCCCCTGTACCCTTCACCCAGCATCCCCTAATGGTGACATTGTATACTGTAGCACAGTGTCAGAACTAGGGCGTTGACATTGGTACACTACTATTCACTAGACTACAGACTTAACTCAGTTTTCACCATTTTACGTGCGTTCATTTGTGTGTGTGTAGTTCCATGCAATTTTGTTGGTCAGTGTTGGGCAATGTACCCATTCTTTTGCATTTAATTTTTTAGTTCTACGCAATTTTAATCCGCGTAGATTCATGTAACTACGAACGTAATCAAGATACAGAACTGCTCCACACCACAAAACAACTCCCTCATGCTATCTCTTTTTATCCCATTCTCCTCTTTCTTGGTCTTTGACACCCACTAATCTGAGCTCCACCTCTGATGTTCTAGAATGTTATATAAGTGGAATCATGTATTTAAAAACCTCTTGACATTGACTTTGTTCACTAGGCCTAACGCCCTTGAGATCCATCCAGGTTGTTGCCTGTGTGAATGGTTTGACCCTTCCTGTGGCTAACCAGTATCCCACAGATAGGTGTAGCGCAGTTTGTTCGACCTCTCACCTGTTGAAGGATATTTGGGTTGTCTTCAGGGTTTTGGCTGTCACAAGTAAAGCTGCTAGAAACGTTCATGCATACAAGCTTTTAAATTTTTATTTCTCAGGGATGAACACTCGAGAGGGCAATTAATTGCTGGGTCATATGTTCAGTGCATGTTTAGTTGTATAAGAAACAGCCCAACAATTTTCCAGAGTGGCTGTGACGTTTTATGTTCCCACCAGCAATGTAAGAGAGACCCAGTTTCTCCACATCCTTGCCAGAATTTTTATTATCACTATATATTTATATATATTATTTTAGCTATTCCAATAGATAAGTAGTGATATCCCATTAAGGTTTAGATTTCCCTAATAGCTTATGCTGTTGAACATTTTTTAATATGCTTATTTGCTTTCCATATTTTCTCTTTAATGAAATGTCTATTCATGTATTTTACCCATTTACTGATTTTTTTGTTTTTATACTATTGAGTTTTACCTTGATCGGATATGTGGTTTGCAAATATTTTCTCCCTGTCTTTACCTTGTATTTTCATCTTTTTAACATTTTTTTTTTTTTGCAGTGCAAAAGTTTTTAGTTTTGATGAAGTCCAATTTATCATTTTTTTAATGGACCGTGTCTTTGGTGTCATGTCTAAGAACTCCTCACCTAGTCCTGCGTTTCAAACTCCCTTTCAGAATTTAATCCGTCTTCCACAACCGCCACCAATTTAGGATGCGTCTGCAAAGGGCTTTTTGTCCAGGTATCAGTCTCAGCTAAACGTCAGCTGATAAAAGTTTAAGGAGTTAACTACTAATATCTTCTTCAGACACTGGAGGAGATATTTTGGGTTGGGGAGGGAGATAATCATTTCTGAGCAGTTTGCATATTTTCCAAAGGGGACATCTCAGAGATGAGACTTCAGCTGGGTGTGTATTAGACTTAGCTTTCAGGCTGGTCCTGGCCGAGCCCAGCTGTAAAAGTCTGTGCAATTTACAGAACAGAACTGTAGGACGAGGCCTGCTTTGCCCAGGTGTGGGCACTGGGAGAAGAGGGGCTAAGGCCAACTCTCCATGTGTCCTGACCCAAAAGCTATTTCCTACAATCAGAGCTCAGCACTATTTTATTATTTTGAAAGTCCTTGATGACTCGGGCACTGCCTTTTCAGAAAATTCCACAGGGCCAAAACAAAAGGCTATCATCTGTCATTTGACTTTCGCTCATAAATCATTTAGTCCTTTCAACGTTATGCAAATCTTTGATTATTCTAATAATACCCCCCCAAAAGTATTATCTAGCATATATGGTCTACACAGCTTTTCAAGTCCTAAAACTTTTAAGTGCATCAAAACAGCTCCTAGTTAAACTAGGTGAAAAATGCCCAATTTATCATTTATTAAAAGTGGCTGTTACCAAAATAAAAAAATTCTCTAACCATCAAAGAACTTAAATCATATTCAATATGTGTAGACTTAGCAGGTATTCATGTATTTGGTAAAATATATGCACACACTCTCTCATTATTAGAAAAAAAGGTTCATTTGATAATTTACATCTTCCTTCAAATGAATTGTGCAATATCTCAATCTTCTTAAATGGTAAAGTTACTTTAGAAAAAATTTATTTTTCTGGACTCATATCTGAAAAACTGTGAAGGAGATGGGAATAAGTGACCCAAGACAGAACATGATTTCTGTTGAGAATTGTTTGGAAGAGAGACCATACCTGGAGGCAGGGGGATGGATTCGATGACTTCCTGAAGTCCTTGGCAACTGGACATGTCTAGGATTCTGATTCTGATTATGTTTATTAACATTTATACTGCGCCATTTTAGTTGATTAGCACAATGCAATTACTAAGAATATACAGCTAAAAGTTCTGGGAAATCTCTACATTGCTAGGAAAGGCTAGATATGATATCATTTCTGATTTTCAATAATTTAATTAAAATAAACAAGCATAGTACCTCCATATTACAATAGTTTACAATATGATGAAGAACCCAGTCTAATTGCTTAGAGTAGGGGTAATGAGAGCACATGATCCCAAGTTCTTTGCTAATTATTCATTGGACCCTTCTCTGTTCATTAAACAAGAAAGATACATTCTCTTAAAGTTAAGCGGCCAGAGATGGCCTGAATATGATCGCGTGGTTTCTTTGCTTTCTTCTTGTCCCCACTGGGTTCAGTCTTCAGCCGCAGCACCCCTCCAGCCTGGGCCAGAGGTCAGCAGAGGCTGAGGGGGCGGTGGCCTGCCCAGCTGGGACGGGGGACCCTCAGCCAGGCAGAAGACCTTCTGCATTCTTTGACATGCTCCCATGAGAGATTAATTCTTTGGAGGAAGATTTAACCCTTGTTAAAAATGCAAATTACTCAAACTTTGAACCTCTTATCAGTTACAATTTGAATGAGTGTAGATTAATTTTCCACATCACTTCTTTAGAGCAGTGGTTCTGAAAAAGTATGGTCTGGGGATTTCTGAAAGTTCCCGACATTCATACGGAGGTCTCCGAGGTAAAACTATTCTCACAGTAAAATAACACTAATACTTTTTTTTTTTTTTACCTTATTCATGCTCATTCTCCCTTGAGTGTACAGTAAAATTTTCCCAAGGTTATATGATGTGATATTCTAACAGTTGGAATGCAGAAGCAGATAGAACCCAGCTGTCTCCTATTAAGCCAAATATTAAAGTATTAAAAAGTCTTTTCAGCCCATATACAGGTAGAATATTGATCCCTGAAGAGGTAGGGTCACTTACCTGATGTTCTGGTTATCTACTGCTGTGCTACAAACCACCCCACAACTTAGTGACTGAAAATACAACAATCAATCATCCATTTTGCTCTCAAATCCGACATTTGGACTGACCATGGAGGGAACGATATTTCGGCTCCATGTGATGTTGGGGGCTCCAAACATCTGAGAGCTGGAACAGTGGAGGCTTGCCAGGTCTCTCTCTCTCTCAGGTCTCCTCCCACCTGGGGCTTCCTCACAGAGTGAGCATCCACACAGCTGGGATGAAGACAGCAAGGCTTCCAAGGACCTACCTCTGGAAGTCCCACAGCTTCCACCACCTTCTATGGATCAAGCGAGTCATTGAGAACAGCCCAGATTGAGAGGAAGAGGAGTCAGACTCCCATCTCTCCATGGGAGGAACAGCAAAGCACTGGTGGCCATCCTGAGTCTGCCACAGCTGAGGGGTGGAATCAGCTCTAGAAGGAAGAACAGACTAAAATCCAGCCATCCTGATTCTCGGTGCACATGACAACTTTAACAGTGGCGCATAAGAAGATGAAAACAAAGACCAAAGTGTGGGGCACTTTGTGAATGAAGAATGTTCCAGAGTGGACCCTAAGACCCACGTGCGTAGCGGGAGCATTTGAGCGCCTCGAGGGCAGGGGCCGTGGACTCTGGTACAGAAGAGAACTCGATGCTTGCTTAGGATGCTCAACTCTTCTCAACGAACTCCCCACTAGTTGTCTTTATAATGGCAGGTTGGATCTGGGGAGTGCCCACCCCACCTCCAGGAAGCTCTGCCTAATAGAACGTTCTTCTACAGAGCAGAAATCTGATTCCCCCCGACTTCCACGCAGCGGGTTCCTAGTTGTGCCTTCCTCTTGCCTGGGGGTGATATTGCAAAAGGCATCTGCTTGCCCCTTATATGCCAGCTCTAAAGCTGTCACAGCTCCGTAGTCCTGCGAGTTCCTTGATTCCAGGTTTTTGACTCTTCACGACAGCTTTTTAAATTCTCCTACCTAACAGGCCGCTCTCCCATAAACGAGCCTGGTTTGTCAATTTCTCTCAAAGGATTCCCCAAGGAGGATCAAAGCAGCATGCCCACCAAATTCTGTGCACCCTGTAATCGTCCCTGCATATTAATGACACAATATATAGATCTAAACTCCTAGGTATTTCTCATATATGTTCTACTAACCGTGCTTTTCCCATGTAGTTTGGGTGTGTCTGTGGGCTTCTTTGTTTGCTTAGTTTTTTACTCAGCTATGGAAACTTACATTCATCCCTAGACATCTTAACTCGGGAAATCCAATCTGCCAATCTTTTTGAATCTAGACTCTGTCACTAAAACTACTCACCATCTCACTTAGCTTCATAGAATCTGCAGATTTGTTAAGTATTGGTACTATACTTTTATCTAAATCATTGATAAAACTGTTGAACTAGATAGACCGCTATGTCACTCCACTAGAGACCGTCTTCTATGCTAACTTCAATCTGCTAATCAGCATCCTTTGGGTTCATTTATTCACCTAACTGTTGTTAATTCATCTAATGGTACTATCCTTTAGCCCATATTTCTCCATGTTGTCCACAACGATATCATGCTAGGCCTGGACAAATGCCCCGCTGAAGTCCAGACGCATTATGTCTAGTGCAGTTGGCCGCTCTCTAAATCCACTAACCCTGTCAAAGGAAATGAAATAAATCTGACTCCCTTCAAACAAGCCATGCACTTTGATAATTGGGAGGCTTTGTTCATGTTCCTTTCTCTGCCCAGAATCTTCTTCCATTCCCCCTTGTCTGCCTATTTCTATCGTTCAGCAATGCTTTAGTCCTTGACTCCAGGCAGAATTATTCTGTGCCTGGCTTATTTCCCCTTTATACATAGCTTCGTGTCCTGTTGTTTATGTCTATTCTCCTCTCCCGCATTTAGAGCCATGTCTCATCTAATAAATGTTTGATGACTTTAATTCAACTAGACCCTGGTGCCTACAGACAGTCACTTCCTTTCCAAAATACTTATAAATACCACTCATTCCAAAATCCCATCTCGCGCCCACAATGTGGTCTCTAAATGCTAATTCCCAATAAAAGGACCTAGGGCTCCTTGGCAAACTGGCTGATTCCAGGTCTAGGTAAAAGTGTGAGAGGTGAGCCTGGAACACCTTGGTGAACCAGCCAGCAAGGAAGCTATCAAAGACCACTGGGACTGCCAGAACTAAGAAGCCACATTGAAGAGGTGTCCAATGGTCAAACCTTGAATAATTTTAGTATCAATAAGAGTAATTACTGTAAAAGAAACTGTCACGAGAACAAACAGACAACCTACAGAATGGGAGAAAATAATCACATGCTACAAATCCGATAAAGGGCTGATAACTAGAATCTACTTAGAACTCAGGAAAATCCAGCAAGAAAAAATCAAACAACCCTGTCAAAAAGTGGGCAAAGGACATGAACAGAAACTTTTCAAAAGAAGACAGAATAATGGCCAAGAAACACATGAAAAAATGCTCAACATCTCTAATCATCAGGGAAATGCAAATCAAAACCAAAATGAGATACCACTTATCTCCAGTGAGACTGGACTTTATCAAAAAGTCCCAAAACAATAAATGCTGGCATGGATGCGGAGAGATAGGAATGCTTATACACTGCTGGTGGGACTGCAAACTAGTGCAATCTCTGTGGAAAGCAATATGGAGATACCTCAAAGAGCTACAAGTAGAACTACCATTTGATCCAGCAATCCCATTACTAGGCATCTACCCAAAAGAGCAAAAGACTCTATAAAAAAGACATCTGCACCTGAATGTTCATAGTAGCACAATTCACAATTGCAAAGAAACAACCCAAGTGCCCATCAATACATGAGTGGATTAATAAAATGTGGTATATGTATACCATGGAGTTCCACCCAGCCACAAAAAACAGTGGTGATCTAGCACCTCTTGTATACCCCTGGATAGAGCTGGAACACATTCTACTAAGTGAAGTATCCCAAGAATGGAAAAACAAGCACCACATGTACTCACCAGCAAATTGGTTTCACTGATCAACACATAAGTGCACATATAAGAATAACATTCTTTGGGTGTCGGGCAGGGGGGAGGAGGGGATGGGTATTTGCATGCACAACGAGTGCGATGTGCACCATCTGGGGGATGGACACGCTTGAAGCTTTGACTTGTGGGGAGGGGAGGGCAAGGGCAACATACTTAACCTAAGCATCTGTACCCCCATAATATGCTGAAATAAACAAAAAGTAATTACTGTAATGAAAGAAATACATAAAATATGTCTAGACCCATAAGTTTATAATGCTGTAAAAAAAAAAAATACAAACCCCCCTTCACCAATGATCTTTGAAGGGTACCAGGGAACAAACTCATTGTTCTGAAAAATGATAAATAGAAAGCATCAACATTTCTCCTGCCTTTTCTTACCTTACCATAGAAACCACACCTTAGGTACTCAATAATTGGCGAAGGAATTTTTAAAACAAATTAACAAAGAATGATATAATTAGAACATTACCATTTTGTACCCCCTAAATGAATGAAATAATGTGATCTATGCAATGGTAATCAATGGTGCCTAAGTCATTAGGTAAAAAGTTGATAGGGAACGTTCTAAGAGATGGTTCTGGCTGAAGACAGCTCAACCCCCCACATCATAAAAAGACAACCAGCACCTGACAGGGAGCAGTGGACAGGATGCAGCACCCCTATGTCCTTGCTAAAAACTTAAAGATGATGTGATCAAGCCTCTAGATTCAACTACCAGTTTACAGGAAATAATAATAGGACTTAGGGCGAAACAACAGGGAGGCCACCAGCCAAATCCATGAACGTGGAAGATTCTGCAGTACATACAACCCATTTTCTTCTAAAAAAAAAAAAAAAAAAAAACTGCAAGGAGAAAAACGAAAGGGCAGGAACCTATCGATCATGAGAGACTTAAGAGGCATTAAAATCAAATGCAGTGCATGGACCATGTTTGGATTCTGATTCAAACTAACCAACTAAAACTTTTTTGAGACAATTGAAGAAACTGAACATCAGCTATTTGAGGATATCGAGAAGTTATTTTTAACATTTTTGGTGTCATAAGGGTATTGCAATTATGTATTTTTTAGAAAAGAGTCCTTATCTTTTAGAGATAATGCCAAATATTTAAGGAGGAAATGATACGATATCTCAGAATTGCCGCAAAACAACCTACTGGGGGAAGAAACGGGGCGTAGAAGGCAGGTGAAGCTTGAGTGGTTACGAGTCCATAATTGCTGTGTCTGGGTGGGAGGTTCTCGCGTCCTGTGTATTGTTCTCTCTCCTTTGCGTGTGGGTAAAATCTCCCATAATTATCTTTTCACCTAATCTAAAATTTCATCTGAAATTGTTGTGGAGGTCACCAGTCTGTTTTCAGAACCCACTTTCCTTCCCTTTCTGAACATGGGAGCGTTTGCCAGGAGATGTTCTTTTCATTCCTGCGTCACGCTCCGTGCTTCCACAAAAACTGCGGTCATGCGGTGATCTCGCTGGCTGGCCGGTTCTCTCGGGCCCCCAGGACCGAGTCCTTGCAGAACTTGTGACAGTGCCCTGGACCCTTCCCGATCCCGCCATCCACATGGGGCTCTGGTCCCTGCCACTAATGTTCCCACTAATCCTTCCCATTCTGAAGCTCATTCTCTTTGACAGCAAAGACGGAATTAAACTAGGAGTTTTATTCAGCTTTCTTTATCATGTTTCAACATTGAAAAAAATAATCCTTTGCATCATCTAGCGCCAAATATAAGGAAAAGTCTTCTTAGTAGTCATTAGATTTTTATTTTTTAAACTAAGCTGGAATTTGGCATTTTGACTCTATTTCTATAGGTCTCTGTTATTCTTAAAATGACCTTTTCCTGCTTTTCCTCTTTTGCATGGGGTCGTTAGTTTCTTTTGGCAACCTCTTCCCTTTCTTAAGAATTCTTGCTCATTTACAATTGCACAGTAGAAATGGAATGGGGAAAAGTTTTGGTGGCACTGTGCAATGTTGGTGACCACGGAATACTGATACCATTATAGGCTGTCCTGCAAGTATGAACTGGTACCGCCTTCCTGGAAGTCAATTTTGCAATATGCATCCAAAGCCTTTTAAAAAAAAAACGTGTACTCTGTGACCAAAGAACTCCACTTTTAGGAATTAATCCTGAGCATGGGCACAGAGATTTACCTAAAATAATGTCCAGGGCAGCACTTTAAATATATTTTAAAAATTGGAAGCAACCTAAATGTCCAATGAAACAGGGTTGACTAAGTAAACTATGGTTTATCATGCAGTGGAATACCATGTAGCCATAAAACATGATATGTTAGAAGAATATTTCATGCTATGGGAAGATGTTTTTGATACATAATTTAGGTGGAAAAAAAAGTAAGTTACAAAGCAGTCTATAGAGACTGTTTCTCATTTAACATAATTTATATTTACACATGCAAAAAAGACTAAAAAGTTATATAAAAAAGTTACTTATCTCCTTTTCTTTTATTCATTTTTCCTCATACGTGCTGTAGCATTTTCTAGAATGAATATTTACTACTTCGAAATAGGAAAAAGTAATTAATAAAAATAGGAAGAGGGCTCTCAGGGCCATTCTGTCCACAGCACTCTCCCTTTGTTGGGTTCTGTCTGCTCTGGCCTGACCACCTCTCCAGACCAACCAGGGCCACCGACCTCCCCTCGAGGGATTTTTGCTGCCCAGTGAGGAGTTTGCCCAGGAACGTAGGCCTGGCCAAGGCAAGCCCAGGGATTCCAGTCGGGCCTCAGCCCTGTCTCTGGCAGGGCCTGGTCCGGCCCCGTCCTGGGGTTGTCAGTGCTCTGTGGCTCACCTGTCAGCAGTTAGCACTGTTCATTCAAGAGTTTTCTCTGGGGTTTGGGCTAACGCCGTTGGCCTCTGCTGAACTGTCTCTCATGACTCACTGTGCAGTTTTGTCTGCTATTAAGTCTTACTGCCTTCCTTGCAGCCTCTCTGGCTCTTCTTAAAATCTCTCTTCCTCAAGCCCAGTCTCAAACAGTAAATAAGCAAGGGAGTTAGCAGTGAGTTTGTGATTGGAACCCTCAGCCTGATAATTCTCTAGGCTGCTGCTTAACTCACCATGGCAAGCAAACAAGAGAGAGAGAGGAGAAAAGCAAATGTGTGTTTTAAAAGAAAATTAATATTCTCCATTATCTCTAACAGGGGAAATACTACAAACATGTATCACTGTAACCATTTTATTGTCTTCTGGCTCCTGAGGTCTGGGACGCGTGGTGCCTGTCCCCGAGTACTCAACTGCATTTGCTTCTAAATTCTGAATCAGCTGAAATTCACATTAAAATGCATGATGTTGCAGAAACTTACTGGCAGACCCCACGAACCTCCTAAATAAAACAAAATGACACAAACAAGCAACAACACAGCAGAATCTTTTGAAAATGCAGAAAGGAGACTATTTTTAGAAGTCCTCAAATTCTCATGCATTTTTGTATGTATTTCAAGGCTGAGACAGTGACTCCAGTATTCCCCATACACCTCTCGATTGGCTCCTGGGCTGACTGAGGATGCAAGACCCTGTTATTGGAACCAATTCTGGGTGTGATGGAGGCAACATCGACCCTCGAACACCAGGAACAAGGCAAGCTTTCTTGCAGGTGGAAGAGATGGGTAACTCTGCGGTGTAGACAGGAGTGATGGAGAGAAGCACCACCTAAAATAGCTGTTACCTCACCATCAGTGCTTCCCTCCCCTGGGATACCGGGCTCTCAGCATCTTCATTTGAAAATAAGCCCAGAAAACCCTACGGGTGTGAAGAAAGAATGGAGGAACAGAGGCCACCACTCGCCACTCTCCATGTTCACTCTTTTCTAACCCCCAAACACCTCTTTGATTCCCCACTAGACACACGGCCCCTTATGTTCTTTTTTATATAAGAATATACGTAGGAATATGTGTATATAGAAGGTTCCTGGACACTCCCCAAAGTCGGTTAACAGAATGTTAGGACTTCAAAGAACATCACAAAATTCTTATCCCAATCCCCAAGGCAACTAAGGTCTTTCTTTGGGTTGGGCAGTGACGGGTGCAGTGGCCAGACCAGGGTGGGCTCCAGACCCTGCAGGCTCCGTGCCCGAACTTCCCCTGGCTGCACCGCAGGGTCCCTGCTTTCAGCCCGGCGGCCCCCCCTTCCACTCGGACGCCTGCAGTCCTCAGCTTTGCTCCGCCTCAAAAATCAGCTTTGAAGACAATATCCGAACCATCTCTATGCTAAGATGAAGCTCCCTAGCACACAGTAGGCGCTTAATAAACATAGGGTGGATGAGTGAATGAATGGTTGATGCCATCAAGTGCTAGCACACCCAGAGACGTTTGAGTGTTAATAAGGATCACTACACCCAAGTTACAGAAGTGAAGATCTTGCCGGAAGATACGGAACGGGTTTTTGTTTTGAGGCATCTTCTTGGACCCCCTGAAATCCCTGTGCAGGCGGCAAGTTCTGCCAGCCCTGAGACTTGACTTCTCTAATGTCTCTCGAACCCCTTCACTTCCCTTGACCCGACCCTGCTGTTCTCCTGGCTGAGGGAGCCACCCCCTTGCCCAGCACCGAGCCCAGCCTTCTGATTTATCTCCTGGCTTCTCTGCTCCTCACTGCCCCTCCCCAGGGCATACCACCCTGCATCCACAGCCCTGCAGGATCTTCCCTCTCTCGTCTTGTATTTCATCGCACCCCTTCTTGTGTCCCCCCCTCCCGTCTCTCCTACTCTAATCACAAACTCAACTGAATTATGTACAGATACCCAAACACTCCATGCTCTCCCTGGCTTTGGAACCTTTGATTATCACTGATACACCTGGAACCTCTTCCTTTTCCACTTCACCCAGCTTATTTGCTCAGTCCTACTCACCCGTTAGTACCCAGCATAGAAGATGTTGCCTCTTCCAGAAGCCTTTTCTGATACCCCAAAGAACTACACGTCCACCCTGGGTCTGCTGGAGTCTTCACCCCCTGGCATCCTCACTCTGGAACTCAGGCTGACGAAGCAGCCGCCACCCAGAACACAGAAGAGGGTGAAGGAGAGAGGGTGGTGCCTTGGCTGCCAGCCCCAAAGATTCCACCTGGAAGTCACACCTAACACTGCCCTTCAGTTTTCATTGGCCAAAGCAAGTCACGTGGCTGTATCTAACTTGCAGTGGGTATGGAAGCAAAACCTCGCCGTGTGCCTAGAAGTGGGAAGAGCCAGAAATATTCGTTAAACAGTATTTACACATTCAAGCAAGCGGAGGCCTGGGAGATGCCCAGTGGACCTGATGGGCTCAGTGAGAAATGTCTAATTTGCGTAAAGGTGGAGGAAGCCATAGTGGAGGGGACTAGAGGAAGGAAGGAAGGAAGGAAAGAAAGGCAGGCAGTGAGAAGACACCACCTTCAAGACGTTTGACTGTGAAGGGCAGAAGAGAGAGTAGCCAGGGGAGACTAGGTTGGTTGGTTATTAGCCTGAGTGTGGCTTGAGCACGTGAAGATGACAGCAAGATGCGTCCAGATGAGTGTGTGCAGATCCACGCGAGAACTGGGAAGGGTCCCCGAGCCAGCGGAAGAGATCACACTCGGAAGCACGATGGAGGGATTGGCCTTAGATCAGAACAGACTTCCCTCCTCCCGGCAGCAGGAGCAGCGGAGGAATGAGTGGGTGCAGAAGTCAACCGGTTTTTAGATTGAAAAGTAGAAAGTTGAGGGGATTCTTGTCCAGTAGCTTCTGTTGTCATTGTGAAATTAATTTACGTAAAGCTATCATTCTCCACTTGGAGAAATTTAGGAAATCATAAGCGGGGATGAAGAGAGGCAACACTTGCAGCTTCCTAGAAAATGGCCAGGAGGGTGTTTAGCATATTTGCTTCTGTGAAGCTCCTGCAATTGAGCCCCATTGCAGGCACTGTGAGGGCCGTTTTAACCACCAAATGCGATCTCCTGAGCACGTGCACGAGCTCAGTGTACAATGGCTCATCTGCAGTAGTTGGCAGTAGCAGTTTTACTATAGCTGTTAAATGAAAATCTGACTCTCCCCAAACTCATCTGAAAGTATACTGGGATATTATTAACCCTGAAGGCTTTGTCGTTACCCTCTTCCTGTCTTCAACCTGAAAATGATTTCTTAGCCCATGCTGTGCTCACATAGGTCAGGGCATTGCTTGGCTAAGAAGGAAAATCTCTCCTGATCATTTTCTCTGGAGCAAAAGAAGACAACTTCAAGGTCTCAGGACATTGCTACCTTAGGGTGTTGCTACTCCAGTTACTCTGGCAGCTGCTGGCTCAGAAAATCACGATCCTTTCACAAGTGATCTTCTGCACCTTGCAGGCTTGGTCAGGGCTCATGATTACTCTTTTTCCCTCCTCCTTCAAACAGTTTTGTTTTTTTTGGTTTAGACAGAAAGGGCTCCCTAATTTAATTTTCTTCCTTCTTTCTTTGCTACAAGCAGATGTCACTTTTACATCAAATGCACCATGTCTCCCCCGCTGCCACCAGCCCAGCAGATGTTACTGCTATTAGCCAAACTCCAGAAAAAAGGTAACAGGGCAGCCCCTTCTGCTAATTACAGCATTGTGGGGATGGAAAGAAGGGGGAGGGGAAGAGTGGAACGAGCAGGGCTTTTCCACGATGAAGTTCTTAAGAGAATGGGTCCTGGGGTCTGTGCACCTCACCTACATAGAGCGCAGCACTGACACACGGGGACCCCTGAAGTTAATCCAGATGCAGAAACACCATCTACGAGTTAGCCATAAAGGTCCGAACCAAACCCACACAGATAACCCAGGGCGAATGCCTTTGAAAGTGACATCAACCTGAACATACAATATTTACACACAGGAGTAAAGCATTATATTAATCATGAATAAATACTGCATACAATGGAAGAAAAAAACATGATTAACCTATCTAATACATATATGCCTTCCAGTAAATTCCTAAAAAGTTAAAGTGTTCTGCCTAGTTGCTTTGTTTTCTCCCATTTGATATCCTAGTGCCTGGATTTGTCTACCCTCTTCTATATGCATTGTAAATTCTAAATTCCAAAGCCAGGTGTTTAATATGTGATTCAAGGAGCCTATACCAACATCACCATCACCATCACCACAACGCTGGTGGCTGACACTCACAGGATCCTTTCTGGTGCCAAGCACCGTGTTAAATGCTCTGCATACACTATTGTCAATCAGTTAATAATTGCTAGTCTCACAGTGCCAGGAGGTTAGTTACCAGAACCTCACGGAGTTTCTATTATGAAACATGCATGTTATGGTTGCTAGGCAAATGGAAAATGTGGTAGAAAGTCTAAAACACTAGCAGAATGCAGCAGTCATCGGGCTTGGGGCTGCTGTGCTTGGTGTGCTTTATGTTCTAGGGAAACGGTGTCCTAATTTTCTGGGTGCAGGTGAGTGGGAAAGGCTTCTGCCTCCAGAAATCTTTTTGGAGAAACCCAAGGACAAATCTCGCCTTTTCATTGAGAGAACTGGTGGGTCTGAGCTGAGCCTTTGCCAGGCAGTGGGCTGGCTGTGCCTGGATAATTTGGATGCAGCGTCAAATAAAGCAATCAAAAAGAAAATTCCTCTGAAACTCTCACTGGTATTTAATATTTTATTCATTCCCATGTTATTGTGCTTTGCCTGCGGTAAAACAGCCTCAAAACAGCCTCCTAGGAGTGAGGCATTAGGAAGCTGACAAGCGTTTTCCCATGAATTGCCACTACAATACAAAGGCATTTTGTTTGCTGTTTTGTTTCCTTGTCTTCTAACATTCTTTCTGACTTTCAAGGAAAAAAAGAAGAAGAAAAAGAAACCCTCCTATGAATGGCAAAGAAAAGGAAAGAAAAGTTTCTTTTAAACTTTCAACCTTTTTCACTTGCTACTGGGTAGCATGTAAACATTTTTTTTTTTCTCATGGTATATGTGCTGGTAATCTCTCCCCTTTTTTTTGTTCTTTAAATGGCCTTTTTTTCCCCCCTTTTATCACATAGCATTGCCTTTCCATTATTGATTCAGAAAATTGGCAGGGGGGAAAAATCAACCGTGTACACATATTAAGAAAGGGAAGTCAGAGGAAGATGGATCAAACTCATCCATCTATCCATGTGGCCATTTATCTATCAATCCATCTCACTACCCACCCGCCTCTATTAAAATAAATAGCAGGCACTGTACACAGTGCTGGCTGGCTGAAGTTGTGATCTGGACAAAAGGTCTGTTTGGCAAAAGGATGCTGAAGCTCTAATTCTATTTGTGCCGGTCGAAAATCAGGAGGGGTTTTTCTACACTTCACTTTTATTAGATTATTTCTTATAGATGGTTTCTTTTTTCCTCCCAGACGCGTGGTGGAGGCTGCTGAAGCAGTTGGTCTATAGTTGGAATAATTAAATTAACCATTTGGTACAACTTTTAGGGGAGAGCTCGCGTGTAGAAAGCACAACTGGAACAAAACAGGGCGCTGGGGCCCCGGCTCTGGCCTGGCCCAGCCCCGCACGCCTTTCATCTCGGAGCAGAAGCAGGACCCCGGGCCACAAAAGGCGGGCAGAGGGGCGATGGGGCAGGGGTGGAGGGGGAGGGAGGTGACACTGAGCAAAATAAACCTACAAGGCCTACAAAGGGGAAAATGAAGTCAAGCGCATTTGCTCATCCGACTGTGCGGTCTGGGCGATGAAAGGTCTCCGGCTACCAAGGCACGAAGGCGCACAGCACCCCGGCGCGGCCAGGCTGGGCACCGGGACGCCTGCACCGGGCTGGCTGGGAGCTCCGGACCGCAGGGCGGGGAAGCACCGAACCGGGGCTGGCGACTCGAACTGGCCTCAGCTGGGCCTGTCCCTGGTCCGCCCTCCCGGGCTCCCTCTGCGTCCTGGCCCCTTGATGACAGAGTTCTCGCCTCCATCCCTCAGCTTCTCCCCAAGACACCCTCAAACGCCTCCTCAACACCCAGCTCCCCTAAGCTGCACAGTGAACTCCTCAGCCCAACGTTCCCTTTGGCACAAGAGCTGCCTCCAGGCACCATCTGAATCCCGAAGGTCCACACCTGCACCCAAGACCCGTCCTCAAACACTGCCACCATGAAGCCCTCTACTCCGAGCTCCCTGCACATTCTTAGGTCCGTGTCACCCCTTCACCCCTAAGGCTATCCAGGCCTGGGGACTGTCTGCAAAACAGCACCCAAGGTGAAATCGCCTGCACTCGGGTGGGGCGCAGGGCTCAGGCCAGGCTCTTTCCGGCAGAGCGCAGGCCGCGCACCTCGCGGAGGAGACAAACCCCGCTGCTCCAGGCGCAGGTGCCAAGCCGGCGTGAACCTGCTTATTGTCCAGCGCAGGCCTTGGAGCCCAAACGCAGCTCCTCCCGGCCAACCCAGGCCACTCTCTTCTGCAGAGAAACGCGCTCAAACCCCACACCAGCAGTAGAGGAGCAGGCTGGCGGGTGCCCCCCACCCCCGGCCGGTGCCCCCACATCCACAGCCCCCGGGTGCGCGCCAGGGCGGCGGAGTCGCACGCAAAAAACCAGGAAGCACCCCCCTCCCCGCCCCGCCATCCGAGGGAACGAAGAAACTTGCACGATCTCAGCGTCGTGCTTGACAAGCTATCCCCCAGCTCCCTTAAGTGGATGGGGGAGAGGGGGGCTTCCATGTGTGCAGGCCAAAGGGGTACAGCCACCTCCCGCCCAAATGCAGATTCATATTCATGAGAGCGGGATAAATAAAGACAAATCCTCGCTGTAATAGCACTTAGATTCGCATCCGTCTTTGCCGGCCTTTAGGTTTAGGGGACTGAAGACAGATGTTTGCAACCCTTTTCTCTTCTTGTCTGGTGACCATAAAGAAAAACCATTTAGAGCGTTGCAATTTGTTTCCCGCCGCAGTAAAACCTTGTACACATTTATTTTCATTTCACCTCCGTGCACAAAAAAGTGCACACTGGTCACCGAGGGCCCTTCTTTATCAAATACGCATTGTACAACATGCAACTGCAATAAAACTATCACCCTCCCCATAAAACTATCACCAGGCTCCTAGGGAGGTCCGGCTCCCTGCACTCCCGACTTCTGCGCTTCCTCACGCCCAGGACTCGCAGTCACCTGAAACAAGCCTGAAACTCACCCTGCAGAGAAGCACGAGGCTGGGGGCCGCGCCCCTGCTTAATCCATTACTACGTCCGCGGCAGTTTAGCGCGCAATAAAACACGGTGGCAGCGAGAGCGGGCGCCCATCCGCTTCCCGGCACTAGCATCGAATTAAACCACTTAGTTTGGCAAACACTGAACGCCTAAATGCCCCTATAAAGACTTTATGAGTTTGTTACTTTAATTACTGACTTGTTACAGAGCACATAAAGGGGGTAATGAATGCAATAAAACTAATTATCTACACATTTAATTCATATAAAATATCCAGGGTTTGTTTACACCACACGGCGATCCAACTAAGCATTCCCCCTCTTGTCCACCGAGAGGAAGGATTTAATGAAACAGTTTCCCTTAGACTGCTAGAGCCTAGCGAACCAAATGAAAATTACCCTCCGCTTAAATCACGGGGCCACCGAGGTCCACAAATCAACGCTCGCCTCTTTGTCTGCGCCTCGCTGCCAGCACCCAAAGCCTGAGGAATGGGACGACAAAGGTGCCTGACCCGCAGCCCCCGCCCGGGCATTTAAATGGCAAGGGTTTCGCGCGCTGCAGTCCCCAAACCTAAAGGGCAAACAGACAACAATCCCCTTTCCGAAGCCCCGGGTCTGTGGGGTACCGCGGGCACCTGAAAAAAGTGGAGGTGACAAAGAGAGGGAGCGCGCAGGAGAGAGATGGACGAGGAGACACATTTGGGAACATTTCATGCCCGCTTGCCGGTTACCGCGTGATTAAAACCAACAACCGCGCGGAACCTCCAAACCGAACAAATGCAGACCTTGCGCTCCTGCAGACACAGAACTGAGCGCAAAAACCCCCATCGTTTGAGAATCCAGGTGTTTCACATTCAAGAGCTTTACTCAGCTTTTATCTTTTTACGCGGCTGTATACCCTGTATACCCTCGAAAGCACATTAAGCCGCCAGGAGAAATGCGATTTATAAGATGCTATTTTTTTTTTTAAAGCCCTCTACCAGGTGCATTTTAAAGAAATCCGCTTATCGTTCGCATAAACCCCCTCGGCCCACTTACTCTATGTTACAGGGTGCCTGGGTCTTGCCAATGTCCCAGTCCTTTATAACATTTCATGCACTTCGGGGGGTAGGCTTGTTGTTAAATTGAGCGTGTAACACTCTTACAAAACAGGTTTTCTATGACATCAAGGTTTCTTCTCCCTAACTGAGGGGGGGCCGGGAGAGGACGAAGAAGGGGGAAAACGCACACACTATCTCAATTTATGCCTAAGGTATATGATCAGTTAAAAAGGCTTAAAAGCTCGGGGAAATTGGATCAGGGAGAATCGTCACCCAACTTTCATTATTTCCAAGTAGTGTGATTGAATTAAAGGGCAGGGAGCTGGTTCGAAGGGAGAATCAGGGGCGCAGTGCGTAATGGTGCGGTATTAAATTCTAATTAGAGATGCAGGAATCAATGATAGGGAGGTTGGACAGCTCAGTTCCCCAGTGCCAGCCCAATAGACGGATGAGTTATTGTCATGTAAAAAGCGCCAGCAATAAGACCAACCGCTTTGCTATTGTCCAAGTGGAAAGAGCCAAGTTTATTATGAGGACTATATGCTCTAGAGACCTCAGACAAGGCATCTCATAGGAGGCTTTTTCATAAAACTAGGCTCTGCTGGTAGTAAGGAGGCCAGTTTGGAGGCAGGCGTTGAGCTGTGCACATCTCCCCTCTCCAGCCACCTTCTCCACATCCATCTTTTATTTCATTTTTCCACTTGGCTGAGCCATCCAGAACCTTTTCAATGTATAAAATGGAATATTCTTACCTCAATTCCTCCGCGTACGAGTCCTGTATGGCCGGCATGGACACCTCGAGCCTGGCTTCAGCCTATGCTGACTTCAGTTCGTGCAGCCAGGCCAGTGGTTTCCAGTATAACCCGATAAGGACCACTTTTGGGGCCACGTCCGGCTGCCCGTCCCTCACGCCGGGATCCTGCAGCCTCGGCACCCTCAGGGACCACCAGAGCAGTCCGTACGCCGCAGGTAAGGACCGCCGGCTTGCTCGGCGGAGGAAGCTGCCTTTCCGCTCGTATATAGGAAGCCTTGATTGCATTTGAAAATGGAAATGTGTTTAGTATTTACCAAACGAAATTTGCTTACACAAATGAAAGAATTTATCACGTTAGAAGCGATTGCAGGGAGGGGTAATTCACTTACAGGGTTACACTATCCTAGTCACACCCGAACCGCCAACAAAATTATCTTAAGCTGCCAAAATGATAGGCATAATTTATTTACTTTGCGATGAGACGTAAAGCTTAGAAAATAATTAAATAACAAAGAGTCAAGCTCATTACTGACAGTGTCTCTTTTTTTAAGGACCGACAACGGCTCACACCTCTTCGGCTGGTCATTTTTATGATCATTTCTTTAATTCATTATTTTTATTTTTGCAGCACTTTTCCCCTCCAACTTTTGGGCCGGGTCAACTTCAGAGAATTGAAAAGTTCCAACAGTGGGAGTGTTTGGTAACTTCTTCCCTGGCTCCGTGATATTCCCGACTGCTGTTTTCAGACTTTTATCCTCTCTCGTTTTTCCTGCTGTAAGCGCAATCCCGCGTCCGGGGCTTCTGGCCGTCTCCAGTGCGCTGATTGAACCCACCCAGCGGCGCTTGTGCCGGACAGGTGGCCCCAAAATGCGAAGTCTGAGCCTCTGTTTCCCTGGGTGACCAATTCGCTCGGTTTTCCCCAGCGGCTCCTCTCGGCCACTCTCGCGCCGGGGCTGGCAGCCGCTCCCGGGCGACCTGACCTTGGAGTCCCCACCTCCCGGCGGGCGCCTGCGGACTGTCTCGCTCACTCCCTGTGTCCTCTGTCGTCCTCTCTCTAGTTCCTTACAAACTCTTCACTGACCACGGTGGCCTCAACGAGAAGCGCAAGCAGCGGCGCATCCGCACCACCTTCACGAGCGCGCAGCTCAAAGAGCTGGAGAGGGTCTTCGCCGAGACGCACTACCCCGACATCTACACCCGGGAGGAGCTGGCCCTGAAGATCGACCTCACCGAGGCGCGAGTGCAGGTGCGCGCGCCTGCAAAGCGACGCGGATCGGCCGCACCTGGCCCGGGAGGGGCGGGGGTGAGGGGCAGGTGGTGCAGTTCCAAGTCCCGGGCTCTCGCCAGAGAAGGGCGCAGGGACCCAGGGCGGGTCGGAGAGGTCGGATGTAGCGTGACTGTGCGCGCGAGGCAGGGTTAGAGCGAATGAGCTTGGCAGTTTATTCACGATGTCAAGTGTTTCCCACCCGAGCAGAGGCGTGGGGGGGTCTTGAGATGAGAATGAGCGGGGCATTTCGGGGACAGGAAGTGCCCTGTGGGAGAAGGAGGGCACACTTTGACCCCGCATTATAAGTTTTTGTTTGTTTTTTGTTTTTGCCAAATGTCTCCTAAATGAAGCGCTTTTAACCTGGCACCGTGGCGCACAGGTGCATTTTTCTGGAACTACGATTTGTGTAAGATTTGCAAAAAGGCTGTGACTTCATGAAGGTGGAGAACTCTGGCCTACTCTAACCTGCCCCTAACGGGCACAGGTGTGCTTCCGGCCTGGTCCCGAAGCCTCTCTGGGTGAGCCGGGTTGGAGGGGCCGTGCGCACCACCGCACGCTCCTCCAGGCCCAGAGGCCAGGGACCGCCAGCCCGCAGCAAACCCAGAGGCCTCTTCCTCTTTGCACCAATCAGAGCTTAACTTTAGACGGAGGCCCAGGGGTGGATGGAGAGCTTGGGGGTTGTTCAAGGAGCAGACTAAGCAAAAACCCGCCAACATAAGGGCTTCCAATTTGGGGTCTTTCTGGGACCTGCGGCCTTTTTACCGCTTCTGCAAGCCACTATTTCCTGGCTTGCTCAGCTAGCCCTAAGAAAGTTTCTCCGAAGATGCTCTAGCCACAAGGAAGGGTAGACTCCCTGGGGAGGGTGCGCGGGGTGACCGCGGCGCAGGGTGTTAAAGCAAGTTGAAATGGAACGTAGGCCACCCTGACGGGCGCTTTTCTTTCCCATTTCCTTCTTTGTCCCGCGGTTCACCGCCTCTCCTCCCCTTTTGGGCCAGGTGTGGTTCCAGAACCGCCGCGCCAAGTTCCGCAAGCAGGAGCGCGCAGCGGCGGCCGCCGCGGCCGCGGCCAAGAACGGCTCCTCGGGCAAGAAGTCCGACTCCTCCCGGGACGACGAGAGCAAAGACGCCAAGAGCACCGACCCGGACAGCACGGGGGGCCCGGGCCCCAACCCCAACCCCACGCCCAGCTGCGGGGCGAGCGGCGGCGGCGGCGGGCCCAGCCCGGCGGGCGCCCCGGGGGCGGCGGGGCCCGGGGGCGCGGGCGGCGAGCCCGGCAAGGGCGGCGCGGCGGCGGCGGCGGCTGCAGCGGCGGCGGCAGCGGCGGCGGCGGCGGCGGCGGCGGGGGGCCTGGCTGCGGCCGGGGGCCCCGGACAGGGATGGGCTCCCGGGCCCGGCCCCATCGCCTCCATCCCGGATTCGCTCGGGGGCCCCTTCGCCAGCGTCCTGTCTTCGCTCCAAAGACCCAACGGTGCCAAAGCCGCCCTGGTGAAGAGCAGCATGTTCTGATCGGGGGTCCCGCGGCGGGGCCGGGCGGGCGAGCGGGGAGGCCCGAGGCTGCTGTCGCCGCTGCCATCGAGGCCTAAAGCCACCGCGATCAGAATAAAGAGAAAGTGGCGTCGCCCCCTTTCAACCCCACTGCTACCCCTTCCTCAACCCCCGAGCGAAACAAAACCGACTTCCCTGGCTTGGCACCGTCCTCGGGCCGCGCAGAGGGGCCGGGCTAGACGGGCCCGGACTCGGGCACTCTCAGGGGGCTGTCTGCGTGTCGTGTGTCTGTCTGTGCCCGAGCAGGTGACAGGGAGAGATGGGGGGCGCAACCAACTCAGTGACTTGCTTAGAAAAAGAGAAAAATAGACAAAAAATACAAAATAAAAAAAATAAAAATTCGGAAAGCAGCAACCATCTAAAAAAACCCAACGACCCAGAAAGATTTAAAAGAATCCAAGAAAACACGAAGCGAAGGGGGGAAGGGGAGAAGCTGCAGCCGGCGCTGTCTGGGGCTCGATCTTGCGAACCCCTAACCTCGCGCCCCCCGGCAGCACGGACTCTCTGGGGCTCCTTTCCGGGGGAGAGTCGGGGCCCGCGCCCCCTTCCTTTCGTGTCCTCGGGTTCAGGCCACCGCGGCGCCGACTCGCCCAGACTGTCCCCGCAGCCAAAGTGACTTCCGCGCGCCCGTCCCGCCGATGGCGCATCTGAACCCCGCACGGCTGCGGCTCCGCACCCCGAGTCTCGGCAGCCTGTCGGCCCTGGCGACGCCCCGTCCGTGCGATGCCTTTTCATCCGCAGACTCTGCAAACCGTCTCATCTTGCGCAATGTTCCTGTTTTTCCGCTCCCGCCGCCCCCACCGAAATTTCCTTCTTCCACCAGCTTCTGCGGGACCTTCTGGCCCCGCTCGGCCGGAGTCGGGTGCGGTCCGCGAGCGCGCGGGGGGATCCGCGGGGCGAGGGCGAGGCGCGCACAGACCTGCAGGGGGGTCTCGGCTCGCGCTTCTGCCCGGAGGATCCCACCTGGACCCGCACCTGTCCGGCGGAGGCATTGCATTCTTCCTGCAGTGTAGACATCTCTGTTGGGATTTGGGTTTTTTTTTTTTTGTTTTTATTTTAAAAGGCACAAACTATAGATATTAGTTGGATGTTGAGGCTTTAACTTTTTCGGTGTCTTTCTACAACTGTGTTCTGTGACTCAATTGTATCGTGTTACTCAGTACAGACCGTGTCCTCTGCGTGACCGTATGATGTTTTTCTCCTCTCGTAGTCTCTATGGCGTGTCTTCACGGTAACGAGGTTCTCACGGGTTCAATCCTTTGTGTTTAGAGAGACCACAGTTCAGACAATGGTATCTATTTTTGTTATCAGGTGCATGTCTGTCCGATTTCCTTTTTTTTTCTTGTTGGACTATGTTTGTGAACATAATCGTCATAAGTTATGTTTCAGATTTTCGAATTTATTTATATGTGTTATAATGAATGCTTCTATTTAAAAGGGAAATATTTCTACATGTGCATATAGTTTTCCAGGAGTGTACCATTAATTTGATTGTTGATAATAAAAACAAAAAGCAAGTCTAGCAATTGAACTCTTCTGACTTTTTCTTCCTTCGTTTTTGTTTGATTGGGTATTGGCTTTTTTAAAAATTTAATTTAAAAATGATGAGGGAGGAACAAAGGAAATTGTACTATATAGCAAGAAGCCCACTCAGCTCTGGAAATCTAGGTGGGTTGGGGTGCACCAGATTCAGCCAAATATAAATTTTAGTGCTTAGGATGGCAGGCAAGATTCTTCCTCTGTGCTTATTTGTTCCTGTGTTCCAGGCACAAAAGAACACCAGGGGGTTGATGAAAAGGGTTCGAAGCTGTGGTGAGGCTGCTGCCTGTGGATTTAGGTGGCAGCCAAGACAGGATTGAACTCAGGTCACTGAGGTGGACGAAATAAGTGAGGATTCCGTGCACACAGGACCCAGCGACCCACCTTCCCTAAGCCAGCTGGCCTCTGCACCCCGGGACACTCCTGCGTCTCTGCAGGAGCAAGTAGATCAGGACCTCAAGGATCCGGACTGTACCGGCACTGGGCCCAAGAGCAGCCCTGCAGCGTCGGTGGGTTGGAAGAAATAACATCGACACTGGCATTTCGCGAGCACTGCGGGGTACAGGTTGTGCTTTCCGTGCATGATCTCATCTACCCTTCAAAACAAGACCATGAAG